>CM035591.1:87267262-87421776 GCA_020423425.1 Chrysopa pallens
TATAATAAACCATAACATATATATATATATATATATATATATATATATATATATATATATATATATATATATATATATATATATATATATATATATATATATATTTACTTTTGAACTGAGCTTTTCTATCAAGTTCAAGAAAAAGTATACACACCTATAATTTTTAATAAAAACTTTTTTCCGTTCGGATAAAATGAAAATAAATAATTTGCGGTTTAATTTAGTAAACATTGAAAGTAACTACAAATACTAATAATATTCATAATCATAATAATAATCATAACCATAATAATAATCATAATAAATAGAATATGTTCTTGTAATAAGGTAAAGTGAATAAAATCCACTTAGGTCTGTATATACGAACGGAAAAATTATACAAAAAAGAATTGTAGATGGGGGAGAAAAACTTCCTCTCTTATGTGTTAATAATATTTGATACTGTGTTGAGAAGCTTTTTAATGTGTTACATCACTAGAAAAGTTAAGAAATTTTATTTCGACTTTCTACATAAATAAAATCAACATTATTTAATGACATGATATAATTATAATGCATTTAAAGTTATATTTTGGTGATGTATATTTCTAAAAACAAAGTTAATTATAGCCCCTGCTCTAGAAGTCATTAGCAATTTTTAATAATAAACAGATAATCATTATAAAAAACTTAAGAGATCGAATAGTGCATTCGTTTGAAATTTTTCACTGGAAGTTGAAATTCTTAAAGCACTTTGACAGCAGAAGATGGTGAACCCGGATTCAATAAACGTAATATAACAAAATACGTCCACAGGTACTGAAGATCGTTGTTTTTGGACTGTGAAAAAGGGTTAAAATTAAAGGGTATTGTTACGAGTTCCAGCAAAAATTGAGGTGGTACGAAAAAATATTAAATTGTAAAGTTTAAGATAATAAAAGGATTTGGAGCTTTTTTACTAAACATTTTTTAACATAACCTCACGGTTTTATAGAAAAATGTAAACAATCGTGTTTTTTTTATATTTTTTAAGTTTTTTATTTACCATTTCCGTAAAAACAATTCAATTTTCGAGAAAGTGTAGGCTTAAATGTCCCAAATAATCACAATTTTTTTTCGATAGGAAATATTTTCAAAAAATTTTCGAGATACTACATTTTTTTTTTTCGAAAATATCACTCTTTCGGACCTCAGTTTTTTGTTTTAGTATCTTCTTTCTTCCCATAAGTAAGTTATCAAAATCCTGCTAGCGTACCAAAAACTGCTCTCCATACTAAAAACCTTAAAACATGTTAAGCCAAAAACTGTTCTGATTATTTAGGGTTTATTAAATTTTTAAATTGATAAAAGTATCTAATTATCTGTTCGATGACTAAATTTTAGAATTATTTTTCCGAGTTTTTTGCTGGTGTGTTTATGTAAATTGTTAATTTTTAAACATTGTTATACATTGAGTGTATGTATGCTTTTACCTATTCAATAAAACGATGCTGTTAAAAACAGGCAAAACACCTTAGCCCAGCTATCTAGACAACCACCGAAGTGTCTGAAGTTTTTTGTATACTTCATTTAAAAATGTCAATATGCGGTTGAATTTTAAAAATAATCCAGAATAGTAAAAGCCGTTAGATGGAGTTAAATTCAATGAAGTTTATCAAAGTCGAACATATTTTTGAAATTTTCTAATTATTTCGTTTTAATGGAGTAACTAAAATATTGTTTTTCAAGAGAATTTGTTATCATAACGTCCGTCAGTGGAGAAATTTAATAATTTCAGTAACGATTTGCAATCAATAAAAATTGACAAAATATGAAAAAAGATCAAAGATATAAGTAGGATTTTTAAATAATATTATTCTTCATGTCCCAATTGGCATTTATAAAAATTAGGAAGATCAAATAATTCAGAAATATACCACCAAACTGAATATGAGCTATATATTGTACTATATCGTCCGCCTGGTTCGGTAACCTGCTAAGACCAATTTTGACCAATGTCAGTTTTTGTACAGACTAGAAAGTTAATGGTATTATCTACATTTTTATATAAGGAAAACAACGTAATTCACTTATAAAGAGAGAGAAATACTATGCACGAAAATATATAAAATACATTTTTACTACGAAATACTGCTAAATCCCCAGTTTTGTACCGGTATTGTACGTATTAATGCGTAAGACTTCATTTTTAACAAATTCTTAATCTAAATATGAAGGACTTGCCAGACGTACGCAACATATTATTTTATGAGGGGAAGTATAAAGCCACCTAATCCCCAGCTGTTTACATTATTTTTGAGTTTTGTAATATGAGTATAAAATTTGGTAACGGCAGTTTGAGTACATAACGAATATAAATATAATTCAGTAGTTTCTTCGCCCAGTAAACTTTGCAAAATACCGCTTGGCAGGTAAACGTATCACGCCGACGATATGTCAATCAAGTAGATTGTAAAATTTCATACTGTATTCAATTTTTAGCACTTCCAGAAAGGAATCAAATCTGAATTACATTCATACAAGAGAAGAGTAAGATATTTAGTTTTACGCTGTATTATACAAAAACTATACCTTTTAAGAAAGAAAATATAACTTTAATTCAAAACTCGGTGATTTAAGAATAGATACAAGTTATAGAAAAGTACCTCTATTGTACACCTCCGTACTATAAGTAAATTATAGATGTCCAAACATCGTACAAAAAGAACGATTAATCGATGTTTGTAGATTTCAACGATTGACGTTTAAGAATGGGTTCACCAAACCGTGTATCTGTTTCTACGAAATATTTTGATTGACATTTCTAAGTAAGCATTTCTTTACATGATAATCATTGCACAAAAAAAAAAAACAAACCAAAGAATACGTTATTTTATTCACAAACCAATGAAGTTAAGAATGCCATTAGTGCGAAGTATATTTTGGATTGCGTTCCAGCCGTCGAAATAATTTGTAATAATTATGATGGGTTGGTATATTAAATTTCGAAGCTGATTTGTACATAAAGCAGATGAGCTCAGGCTATCAAAATGAATTTAGTTAGGTATAATAAAAGACTTCACTATGGGGTTTGGCCTATTGTACTTCCCAAACTTGACCAGCTCGCCTATATTGTACTTCGCAAACCTGACGAGCTCGCCATTAACTCGCCTATATACAAAAATATGTCGGTAATTTTGCACCTATTGTACATATTTATAAATATTATGGTAATAAACGTGGATGATATTCATTTGTCTGTTATTTTCTTGTACCAAACAAATCTCCCTCTCATTCATCCAGAACCTTCAGACCAATCTCCCCAACTTACTTATTATTAAAATATACATAATATAAGTTTGTTAACTCATTTGTTTCATTTAGTTTGTTGTTAATAAAAATGATATATTGTTTTTTTTTTTAATATAAGTAGTATGTGTTATTTTCACCTGTGCTTAGGTACTACATGCTTGTATACTTGGATATATAAACTCTATTTACGCTTTATTTTTGCCTTTTTTTTTATGAAATTTATTTTTACTTTCATTTTATTCATATTTTCTAATTTGTTATTTTTATAAAAGCAAATACGTTTACAGTTAAATCATGTTAAAATTAAATTTTTCAGAAATTTTATAGACGGTAGGAAAATGGAAGTAAAAATAATTCGTTGAAATGTGTACGTTGTATACCTATCAAAATATAATAATTTTAATTTAACACGTAGTAAAAACCAACTTAAATGTACATATGCCTCATCAGAGTCGAATTTAACCTTAGTGCCGCCCCTGGGAACTCTGTAAAACACCGAAATTTTACATAAATTGAATATAGTTTCTATATAACACAATTTTTAAATAGAAATTTCACCAAACGGCTGAAACTTTTTAAAATATTCTAGACCGCCACAAACCCCAATCAATCGATCTAGCCGTTCAAAATTTATGTGGGGCTTACATATTTCTTAGAAATGGGTTCTACTTTTGAAAATTTTCGATATTCATAGTGGGAGGATAAAAATTATGAATTGAAATAATTCTTAAATAAACATTTATCACTGAAACTTTTTCTCAATTTTGTTGATAAAACTACAATATTTATAATTTTGACCATGCTCCCTAGTAGAAATGATTCCGGGCACCTAACCAGGTTGTCGACATTCCGTAATGCATAAAAATTTATTGTCAAAATTTTCCAAAAGAATACTATCATAAAAATTTGATACTGTACATGCAACTCGAATTATCTCTTTGAATAGATCTTCACAATTCTTATTGAAACTTTATATTTGACGGCAAGACAAAACACATTTTAAAATTTTATATAAATTTTGTAATATTATAAAAGCCCTTAAAACTGAGACATCTCGTATCGATCTCGAAACAATTTTCACAGTATCGTCTCGATCTCGTCTTAATTGATCTCATATCGTCTTGATCTCGTATTGTATAGTATAGGTAGATAAAAAAATATAAATAACATAAAAAAATTAAAAAATTAAAAACAAATTTTCACGGATGACGGACAAGAAATGAAAGTTGATTAATAATTTTGAAAACATCGATATATGTAGCATTTGTTTTGAAATCAAAGAAATGAAATTTTTTTAATACCCAATAAAATACCCAATATCGATAGATAAAATTCGACATGCTGCAAAGGGTGAAAAACAATTTTTTTTTTTTTTTTTTTGTAAATTATGAATATTTTTTTTTTTTAATTGATTATTAAATAAAATCATAAACGTTGTTTTTTTGAACAAGGTCATATCTACATTCAATTGACAAATGACTAGATTCAACAAATTTTAGTTATATAATTTATTTATTTCAATTTCTTTATTAAAAAGGCTGGTTCATAGTTATGTGTTTTTTGTTCATACATACTACAAATTAATTTGATATTTATTTCGGATATTATTGAAAAAATTTATTTAATTTAAATATTTTAAATATTATTGATTAATATTTAATGCACACGTAAAAATACGTCAACTTAATATAGACGTGTATTTTCATTTACTGTCACCTGACGTTTTATTCTATTTATTTACCAGAAATTACATTCAAATGAAGATCACGAGATGGAGTTATTGAATTTCACTACTCAATGTGGGGGAGGGGGCAAGCATAATATGAAGAATAATTCTTTTAAATTAAAAAATAAATACGTTTCGTGGAATCATTATTTCGTCATGACAGTTACTCAAATTTTAGAGACATCATAAAAGATAACAAATAGAGATGACAAATAAAAATTGTTTACGAAATTCGATCTGAAAAAAGAAATATTTAAACTCAAAAATATAATTTTAAGAAGTTGATATTTTAAATTATTCGGGAAATTTCGTAAATGAGTAACGTTTTTCGTATCGGTTTCATTACGTGGCCTAAGCTTGATATAAAAACTAACGAAATTCAGGTGGAAATAAGAATCATTCATACGATCTGTAGATTTTGTTTTTGGGTATTATTATGAATATTGGTACTGTCGATGTAAATAAACCTGCAGCTGTATTTAAGCGCAAAAATATTCTGATAAATTGAAGAGATAATTTTTGAAGAGATAATTTTTTTCATGAATGTATTTCATTATTATTTTTTATTTTTGAAAATGAATGTTAATTTCATTAGCGATAATTAACAAATATTTCAGTTAAGTGTGTCGTCACACAAACGTTTAACTCTTGAAAATGACAATTCAATTTAAAATTTTGTTGTGTAAGAACTTGGAATCTCACAGGGAAATTAGATAGATTTTTTTTTTAAAGCTATAACGACTGGTCTACGGCTGCTTAAAATGACATACGTTCATTCCAACGAACGTTAAAATAAACACTAGTGAGGCGATTTCCATTTAAGAGTAAATAAAATAAAATAATTAATAAAACTCAAAAAAACCGCGTCAATCGCCGCCAAGAACTTGAAAGTCGGTTGATTGGTTCGAGAGATATCGTTAACGAAATATTCGGGTTTTTTTTAACATCAAAGCTCAAAAAACAAAATTTTAAGCTCAAAAAAAAAATGTTTAACATTAAGTGCTTAGGTAAGGAATAAGCGGGAAGTTTTAGGGATGGTCTTCAGGCTCAACAGTTTTCCAAATTTTTTTATCTATATCTATTATATTTTGTTATGAAACAGAATGTAATAATGTTATTAGCTAAGGAATTGTAAATGTTATGAAATGCGGCACTGTATACACAGAATATATAATAAATTAACTCTGTTACATGCTATAATGAATCAATTACATTTATATGGGTTAAACACGGTATGTGAAACTACCTTTATTGTAGTTGGTAAAAATAAAATTTTTAATATATTGACGGGCTACTACAGGAAAGTTATGTAATTTGTAATGTTGTTCGCAAGTATAAATTTTTTATACCGTAATTAAGTTAGTGGCAATACCTTGTGTAAACAGCATCATTTTGTTTGTTCGATAATTAAAAATTTTTTTTTTCTGAAGCTATCTTATACAAATTTATGTATAAGGTAAGAAAAATTAAATTTATTAGTTTCTGTATTCGATTGTCATCTTAATTTATTGATTACAATGATCAAATATTCATTTATTTATTTAAAATTCAATAATTTTAGTTTATATTTCAGGAGTAATTTTTATTCTATTTAAAATAATTGTCGTTTAATTGAAAATCATTTTGGGTGCAATAATTCGATTTTTAAATTCATTTAAAATTGTAACATTTTGATACATTATTTAAAAATTAAAACATTTATTATATGAAACTTTTCAAAAATTTATTTCACAGATTTTTGTAATTTTTTTTTCTTTAAAACTATACAAGTTTTAAGGCGTAACGATATTTGGCTTAATTCAAACACAAGTCAAGTCTTTTTAATAACGATTAAAGTTATACCAAAATCTGTCTTATTATACAGGCTTTTTATTACGAATGTTGTTGGCTCTTGATTGGCCTCATGTATTTTTTGAAAATTTTGGCTTCATAGAAAATATTAAAAATTTTGAATATTTTGGCGAAACTTTGACGGACTTTTTTTTAAGATTGATTTTTAAATTAAAGTTTCTTTATCTCATAATTGTATCGTTAAACATTGATCTCTTCTGATTGAAAGTGTTTAATCATTTTCATTTCAATTTTCTATTATTTTAATAGAAATTCTTTTAGGGTTTTGAGATAAATATACTGGTATATTTTGATTTCCATTTTTTTTTTCATATTTTATAGATTCAGATTAAAAGCTTTTATTAGGAGCAGATTAGGAAGGGGACGGCGATAACCAAGCCGGTGGGGTATGTTTGCTGCGTACAGTTTTGGGATATTAAGCTTTAATTTTTTAAAGTTTCTATATCACATAATTGTAACTTTAAACATTGATCTCTTCTGATTAAAAGGGTTTAATCATTTTCAATTCAATTTTCTATTATTTTAATAGATTTGCTACTAGCATTTTGAGATAAATAGTAGAGAATTTAACTTTCAATTTTTTTCATACATTTTAGATCGGATTAATTACTTTTATTAGGAGCAGATTAGGAAGGGGACGGCGATAACCAAGCCGGTGGGGTATGTTTGTTGCGTACAGTTTTGGGATATTGAGCTTTTAAAGTTTCTATATCTCATAATTGTATCGTTAAACATGATCTCTTCTGATAAAAATTGATTAATTTGTTTTGAAATGTATTTTTCATCATTTTTCTGTTTTCATTCACATTTCTGTTTAATTTTTTCCAAAATTTTCATAAATGAGTAAAAATGATTCTAGTTTTTGGGCTATCGATTTTAATTTTAGTGTAATTGATTTTGATGTGTTGTTTTTAAGGTTTTCTTAGTTTTCGAGATAATCTGTTAATTCTTGATGATTTATGAAGTCAGCTGTATGTGAATTTGTTGCGGTGTTATTAGGTTTTCTTGGTGGTTAATTGGTGTTGCATTTATTTATTGCATGTTTGAGATTATTTTATTTGTGTGTGTGTATTTGGGATTAATTTATTTTTATTGCATGTTTGAGTCCAAAAGCATTGGGTCAGTTATAATTATTTGAAACAAATTCACACATTACTATCAGTAAATATTTTTTAGATTTTATTATTTGTCATTTTGGAACATTTTCAATATTTCGAAAACTAAGCTAGATATTAATCCTTTCGTTCTCATTTTAAATAGGAAAATTTTATTATTTTCGACCGAAATTCAAACTTTGTCTCGAAACGAGAATCATTTTCAATAGAATTTTCGATTATTTTATTAGAAATGCTACTAGCATTTTCAGATAAATATACCGGTATATTTAGATTTCCATTTTTTTCATATATTATAGTTTCAGATTAAATGCTTTCATTAGAAGCAGATTAGGAAGGGGACGGCGATAACCAAGCCGGTGGGGTATGTTTTTTGTATACAATTTTGTTATATTGAGCTTTAATAATATAAATCGATTTGTAAATTCGAGAGTCAATATGTTTCCGCTTAAGTATTTCAAATATTTTATTATTTTCCTTGACAGCTAAAGTAATTGGAAAATTTCGGAAAATCTTTAACCAACATGATTCTATTTAAAATAAAAAACTTGTTTTAATATAATTCAGATTTTGAACGAAACTCGATTATGAAAATTAAACTGTTACTTGACATATGTTAAATTCTATGCCATCAATTGTGGCCTGAAATTCGTTGATTTTGAAGAGAAAAAATCGAAATCTGTGAAATAAATTAAAAAAAATTTTAAATGGTAAATTTTTATTTTTAATTAATTCGATTCAAAATGGTTATGAATTATTTAAATCTTGTTAATTATCAAATTAAAAAAGCATCCGAATTCGATTTTTATTTAAACTTCCAACATTTTAAGCAAAAATAAAAATTTCTCCAGAATTTATAAAAGAAAATTATTAAAAAATTTTAAAGAAATAAAATTGAATTATTTAATAATTGTAATACGAAATTATGATACTTCGCCCGTTATGAATTCTAGAATATATTTTGTTAATGAAATTAATTATCGAATAAAGAAATTTGCTTGTTGCCATTGGTTTTATTTTGAAATGAAGAGTAAACTGCGGACATTACAAAACGTGAAAATAGGCGCCCTATTTTTCGATAAAAACAAATTTTTATTCAGTGAAGTGTCGTTAGTGTAGTGTTTTGGAAGCTGTTTACATCGAAGTATCGAGGTTAGAGTATATATGGAGGTAAAAAGGTTTGTGGTTAGATTGTAAGTTATTTATTTTGATATTTTTTTTATACAGCTTTTCACAAAACTCAACAGCCCCTAACTCCCCTCTTTAATTCAAAATTCAGATAAATTTTTTCACATAATTAATTGTATTTAAAGTACTTGTTTTTTTTTAAATAATTAGTTTTCATGTTAGTTTTTAAATTTTGATTTTATTTTTGAGTTCACAAATTTTACATTTTTTTAAAGTTAATTCAGATTATTCTTGTAATTTAACTTGATTTTCTTATTAATTTTGTTTTTGGCCGATTTAGATTATTTAAAGTTATTAATATTCTTGTAATTTAACTTGATTTTCGCAATAATTTTTTTTTTTTTTGCCGATTTAGATTATTTAAAGTTATAAGATTATTCTTGAAAATTATTTTCGAATTATTCATATTTTTAATATTGATTTTTGCAATAGTTATCTCAATCCCTATTTTTTAAATTAACCCCCCCCTTAGCCGCCATCAAATTTACAACTGTTATAACATTTTACAATTTATTTTAATATATTTATATTTTATTTATAAGGTTTTATTTATAAGGTTTAATTTATAAGGTTTGATTTAGAACGACTCCTCCAGCCTTCCCACTATATTTTCAAATTCAATAATTTTTTTCACTTATAGTTTTTTTTTTTAAATTTGATTAAGATTATTTGATTTTAATTTTTAGTAATTTTCATTAGTTTATGTTTTAAATTTTGAATATTAAATTAGTTTATTATTTGTAATGCTATTAGATTTCAATTCTAATTATTTTTTGAATTCTCTTTTCAAATTAGGTGACTTCAATTTTGAATATTTTAAGTTATTAGATAATTCTTAAAAAATTATTTCATTTCAAATTTTTTTATACTGATTTTCATTATTATTTAAATTTTTTGCAAAATCGCCCACCCTCGCCTTTGCCCAACTGATATAACATTTTACAATTTCTGCATTTATTTTATTTTTATATAGTTATATATATTATATATTTATATTTTTGATATATTTGATTTATATTTTTATACATATATATTTTATTTTTGATTATCGATTTAAATTTTTATTTCGGGATTTTAAAGTTTGTTTTGTGACGATTCTTAGTTTTGTGTAAATGAGCATTTTATAAGTGATTTTTGAAGAAGAAAATAAAAACAAGTAAGTACTATTTGACTTTTTGTTTGTAAATTTTTAACAATTGTGACATAATTAATTTTTCTAAATATTATTCGTTCCAGATTATAAATTTATTAAGTATTTATTTCAGAAAAATTAATTATATTCAATTTTAGATTATGTGAGTTTGTGCGAGATGTTATAGAAAAATTTTGAAATTTTTCCATAATTTTATTTAAAACTTTTTTTAGTAAAATTACTAAAAAAAAGTATTTTTTTGGAAAATTGTTTTCAAAAACTGTGCAGATTTT
Organism: Chrysopa pallens; assembly: GCA_020423425.1. Taxonomy (NCBI): domain Eukaryota; kingdom Metazoa; phylum Arthropoda; class Insecta; order Neuroptera; family Chrysopidae; genus Chrysopa; species Chrysopa pallens. The sequence continues at coordinate 87,277,838 of CM035591.1, forward strand.
TGTAAATCTGACGTTCTTGTACCTTTTGAGTTCGCTAATTACAGATCTTAAATGATATTTGAAGAATAAGAAAAAAAATTGCGAAATTGTAGATAACATCTCGTATAATTCATCAACTGATGTCGACAAAGTTGATGAATTATTATAAACGTTTTCATATCGTATATGTCACCCAAACATTTTATTACCTTTATTTGCTATATTGATTCCATTTGTTATATTGATTAAAGTATTTCAAATTATAATATTATCGACTAGTTATTATGAAAACGTTCAATAATAATTTTTTTCTCCTTTTTAAATGTGCTATGGTGTGTTTAAATCGGTGAAAAAATCGTGGATTAGGCCTATAGGGGAGACCACGCTAAAAAAAACGCACTAGTGTACCTTACCCCTATGGTAGTGTGGAAACAGGTACAAAACATTGAAAATTGTTCAAAAATTTTTATCCAATTTATCTCGAATATTTTTATTAAAATAACAAATACTTTTTCTTTTCTCAAAAAATAAATCTGTTAAAAATTAATGATATAATTATGGAAGAATTGAAACTAGATTCAATTGATGTAAATGACTCCAATAACCAATTATTTATATCATCTAGAAAACTAATTTTCATAATTTTCAGATTCAAAAAGGAAATAAGAAAATTCTTTCTTACTGAAACAAATCAAAAATAATTTTTCAATCGAAACATAATATGATAAAAATGAAAGGAAAAATAAATTACGGGCGAGTTTTAAATGGTAAAACACGGTTTATCTCGATTTTCAGAAAACTTAAAATCCTATGGAAAAAAGTTAAATGGCAAAGTTGTAGATATAAAAAAAAAAATCTAAAACTTTTGTATTTACACTTTTTTTCACATAACATCAAAATTTATGAAAAAAATTTAAATCACCTACTTTTTGGTTTTTTGTTTTTATCTACTAGAAAAATAATTTTTTTTCCACGAAAACTTACGTTTTTATATTCCAAATACACTGTATTCTTTTTTTTTTTTTTAGTTTTTTTTAATATTTATTTTGTAGTGTTTTTTTGAATAAATATCAAAAAATCATCCTCATTTTCAATCGAAAAATTTTGAAGTTATGTGAGAAAATGTGCATATTAAAACCCATATAAATGTTTTCAACGGGGTTCATCCTACTATAATTTTTAAGGTTTCTACCCTGGTAAAAGTTGTTTGTATAATTTTTTTCTAAATTGCATCGATAATAATTTTTATTGTAGTATTGTATAGTCAGAAATTGATTTGAATTTTTTATTCTAGATTTTCCAACAATTTTTTTTTTACCGATTGGGACGTGTTTGGCCATGAGTAATAAATTATTATTGTACAAAATCATTTTATTTTGCATAAAAATTGTATTATTTTAGATCCACTTTTACTTTTTTATTATGGTGATTTCTATTAATTTTCATTTATTTTTGTTATGGGTTTTGATGAATTGTTAAAAAATTTGTAACAAATTTTGATAGACTGAAAGAGCTGAAAAATTGTTTTTTTTTTCGCTTATCTTGGATGAGTACTGAACTTAGCCAAGCCCTCAATTTTTGTATTTGGTACGAGCAATTAATTTTTAATTTGTGAAATAAACTAGTAATTAAATGGTAAGAAATTATGCTTTTTTCTTTGGTGAGCTAAAATGGCTGCATGAGATTCTAGGAGCTTTTAAAAATGGTAAACACAATTTGATTATCATATTCTTTAGAAAAGAAGGATAATATATTTTTTACGGAACATTATATTATTAGAATAGAAAGGCATTTATGGGCCATGAATTATTAACATTTTTTTTAGCTACAGATATTCTAAAAACATAGAAAAGTCAAATTAAGAATTGACAATATTAGTCTTGGTCTTATTAGTGTTAAAACACCGTTGCAGGGTTAGTGCGTGCGCTCATCGGTTTTTTTCCTGAATCCAAATTTTTATGTTTATTTATAATTAGGAAAATATATTTTTACCAGGTGTCCATCAAAATTTGGCCGCCAGTATTTTTAATTAAATTATTTTTAGTAAGAGTAGATGGCTGTTAAAAAAATAAATATTTGTCAGACGAAAAACATCATTAATCAGACGAGGATAGCGATTGCCGGTTATTTTTTTGCGAATTTAATTAGGTATTCATCTTGGGAATACAAAAACTTATTTTATCTGTTATAATTTGAAGATTAACACGATGGCACATTTCAAAGCACTTTCTACAATGTGGGGAAAATTTCTTTTCTCACTCTACGAATTTTTACGCCCCAAAGAATTTAATAAATCCACGGCTTCGTCTCATATGGATTTAGAATCCCAATCAGAATTTAAACTAAAAATTAATTTGATCAGTATACAATACATAGGAATAAGGTTGATAAAGAATAGCAATAAACGACAGAACTAACTCATGACTTCATATCATTTGCGCTTCAATACAAATTAATTAAAGAACTAGTTAATCCATCAATTTACATTTAAATGCGCTTAGTTTATCGTTTTAAAACTTTTTGAAGAGAATTCATATTATTTTGTGCCATTTTGTTTATTATAAAAACATTTATAGAAATTAAGTTCGTATTTCTGTAGTTTCATGTCACCATCTTCCTGGGTTGGATAGATTTTGATTCTGACCTTGTATGTATTGGCCTTTGACCTTTGGCCGCGCTTAGCTCGCTTAAGAAGTAAAGAAAATTAAAATCTTGGTTCAATTTCAAGTTAATATATAGATATACATACTGGCCTCGGCCTCAGTATCTGTAATAATATTATTTATAATAAAAATATCTATTAGCAAATTCCTAACGTATGAAATCGAAGTATCAGTAGATAAAAATAAAATTTTCTATAAATTCATCAATATTTTAGTTTCATTCTAATTAATACAACACATAAAAAAGTATGCCATATCGATACACATATTTTGTGCCTGTAATAATATTCAGAATTAATATTAATATTCAGTTAAAACATTAACTTTATTATTTCACTACAATAAATTCAAGAATAAACATACTGCGTAGCATTGAAAACCAATTGATTTATATAATTTTAACTGTAATTTGTTCAAAGTCTGTACAAAATACAATTAATAAACATTATTTACGTTTATAAGTTTTTCTATTTTTGTTAGCAAATTTTTTTTTACTTCAATAAATTAATTTTTACAAAAATAAGTTTTTTAATACAAGGAATAGAAAAAATTCAAAGGACCTGTGCAACTCGGAAAAAAGCCAGAATGCGAATAAATATGACACTATAATTTAAAATTTTAGTTTATCCTGGTAATGTAAACATCTAGTGATTTGTTAAGTACAAAGACGAATAGAAAATGAAAATATTGAAATAAAAATGTATAAAGATTTTCTTACTTATATACATACCTATATATATATATATATATATATATATATATATATATATATATATATATATATATATATATATATATATATATATATATATATATATATATATATATATATATATATATATATATATATATTGATATATCCTTTTCATAACAATTCGTTCATACAACAGTTGTCTATTATAGTAATATCGGGAGTTATTATACTTAAACAATAATAGCTAATATTTCGATTATACATCCTTATATTTACTTACAGAGCGTGACAGAATAAGGAATCAGTTCAATTTGTTGTATACGGAAACGATAAACATTGTATTTTAACATCTAATACCACTTGAATCTAAAAACTTTAATAAATATGAACTTCTTGATTAAAATAATTATTGTTTTCAAACCGATTTTGGAATTGAAGTGTCTCTGATATTTCCAAGGTGTGGTGAGTGTGTATCTGGTATTAATCTAAAAATATATTGAAAATATATTTGTATGCGTGAGAACCATTTCGTTGCCTAGGTTACGTAATAATACTTGGCTAATTTGTGTTGTGGTTGAATGTTGATGTTGGTTCAAAATCTATCGCATCAAACGGTGTTCTTTTAATTGGGATATTGACTTTTTTTAATCACTTAATTCCATGAAGAAGCCATTTTAACCAAAAAATTGGTTAAATTTCCAGGAAAGGCTGTGGTGGATCTAGATGTAGGCAGCTCGGGAAGATTGAGCCGAGCATCAGCCAGTAGGCGGCGACACTGACAGGACGCATTAATTTTATGATAAATGTCTTTTGATTTGTAGGTGGAGGAAGGCACTTCATGCCACTTTTTCCCCAGCAGACAGAAATTATACATCCATCTTTGAGTAAGTTTTTTACTCTAAATGTCTAGTTTCGTAGAAGCTCACATTTAAGCCTCAAATGCCAGAAGGATTTTTAGAAGTATTTTTTCTCCAATGAATCCGGAAACTGTTTGGATATTCAATTGAAAAATCAATTTAAGATAATTTTTTTTATGCGAAATCTTTGATTACTGGGCTATTTTTTTTTTTTTTTTTTTTGGAGTCCGTAAAATTGGAGCTTATGTCCTCAAACTTCGAATTGACGGATTGCCATTTTTTGTGATTATAGTAGAAAATTCAATCAACAAATGTAAAAGCGTTTTCTGACACTTGATACAACCAGATATCTGTTGTCCAATAACTTGAAAATTGTGAAAAATATTTACTTTGAAGTTGTCGGACAAAGAAAATTCTTATTTATCACATGTTGGAAAAAAATTGTTATTGTATTTGTCAAACAAATACAAGAACAAAAAAGCAATTATACGACAATTTAAAGCTAATGGTCTCAACCGGAAATTTGATACACTCGGAATAAGAAAACGACCCAATATTAAGAATTTCCATAGAAGGGGGTGATGAATAGGTATTTATTAATGAACTATAGTTATAGACAGACCCCTTGCCTATTATAAATTGATATGTACTTAAGTTTGGTGCTATCAAGTAAATAAAGACAATTATATATCCGATTTAAATATAACATCGCGTTTAATTTTGGACATATAATACTTAATAAGTAGCTGTTAATAATACAAGCAGTGTTCATTATATTCGAGTATTGAATATGTAAAAATATGAAGTAAATACTGTCTGTAACAATATATATCAATATATATATATATATATATATATATATATATATATATATATATATATATATATATATATATATATATATATATATATATATATATATATATATATATATATATATATATATATATATATATATATGTATATAGTTTTCTTATAATTTTAAATTTCAATAAATGAATACAGAACGTGCACTTTAAAATATTACAAATTCTTTGTATACCAAGTACATATACTAAGTATATTTTATTTTATGCTTAAAAATATATTTAGTTTTCCACAGCAGGCCATATCGTGACATATCTTTACGTTTTAAGGTCACTAAAATCCCAAATTCAAGATGCCTGTGTGTGTGTTTGTATGTATGCGGATCATTTTTTTCGTCTCGATTGTGTCATAAACAAATATTTCTATCGACATGGAACTTCTATTCAACGCGTAATTACGTAACTTAAAGCTGATTGACTTCTTAATAAAATCGGTAAACCCATTTATCGTTGAGGCTCATCAAAAAATGAGGATCATGAGAATCAATAGAAAAAAAAATACAAAAAATATTCAAAAAACAAGAAATTATTATTTTTGTTATTCTCCACATTATGAAGTTATTCATGTAGATATTCGAGTAGAATTTGTAGCTCGCACCAAGATCATTAATTTTAATTTGGTGCATGCTTTTTTAATACCCAAAATTTATATGAAAAATTTACTTAAATTCCAATACATTTGACTTTTGGGAACCCACGTTGCTAAATGTTCTCGTCTTCACTTGAAATTTTTCTATCTTTAGCATGATTTCATTTAAAAATTAGAAGTATAGCTTGGCAGTATGCCTTGAAAATTACATTTATAGCAAACGATTCTTTAATATACGCACTGTATACAAAAATTATTTTCAATTATTGTTAGAATACATAGAATGTAGATATAAATTAGCTACGTCTATCCTGGTTTGGTCATCAGAGACTCTTTTGTCTTCCATTACTAATTTATCCAGGTATATAACTTGTATACTTTTTGGATTATTCATACATTTTATTCTGAAGGATGATTATTCCCACTAACAATTTTCATATACATAATATTATCGAAATTTTTTTCTTAGTGAGAACCACAGATATTAATAGTACGCTTTCCAGTTAAATGTATTTTTCTAAAGGTGAAAAAACTTTTTATTGAAATAAAAATTTATTTGGAAATTTGTAAAATTGGTTTTTTTGCATAAGTTTAATTATAAATTCAGTTTAAATATCACCTGAGGGATTACCATTTGCGTCCGTTTTATACCTAGCTTTAAACTTGGTGTTCTACTTCTTCAATGCTGTCTTGTATGATTTGTCATTTCAATAACTTCTTTTCGTAAGAAAACAACCTCAACAGCACAATTTTGATGTCATCGAATCTGATGATATCTAGCTTTTTTGCCATGAGATATTGGTCAATTGGTCTTTACCAATCTTTGACGGAAGATTTCAATCTTTCGTGTTTATAATTTGACTAAGCAAATATATTAGCGCCAAACTTCTTTCAAAACACTTGTAATCATGTAAATCGTTAATGCCAACATTGAAGAAAAATCATCAATTTAGAGCAAAATTTATTGTGATCCACAATTCAAAACTCTATGAAACATATTGTAAAGAAACTAAACTCATTTATTGATGAATTGCAAAATGCTATTATTGATCACCACTTTAACTCCATATAAATATCTGTGGTAAATATATTTAAAGAAAATGATATGAATTGTTCTTTATTTTTTGTTTGTTTTTTCATTCGTAGATGAACGTTTTGTATTATTTTTTCTCATCAAACATTTTTATCCCTACGTGTGTAAATAGATAGTACATAAATTCACAAAAAAAAAAAAAAAATTATTTAAGATTTGCATGCCTCATGTTAACCTCAAAATAATTTTTTTTATAGACAAAAAACTTGATGAAATATGGATATATAGTTAAAAGACATGTATATTAATGACAATTTATGAAAGGCTATACTATAATATAGATTGTATGGTATAGATTGGCAAGTATAATCTAAACACGAAAACGATTGGTTTCTAATGGGTTTCATCCTACTATAATTTTCTACCATTTTTAATCATTTTGTAAGGCTTCTTCTTTGGTCTTCTATTTGTTAACACAATTTGAAAATGCAATCTTCATTATGATTTAGTTATATATTATGATTCTAAACTCTCTTTCGGATTACTAATTTTCCAAGACTAAATTTTTTAGAACATGAGGAAATACTTTGCATAATAATTTTTGGATTTTCTAATTTATTGCTTTACATCCAATTTTTATGCTTTTAAAAAATATTCGCAGTTTTGATAATTTTATAAAATATTCGGTTAACAAATATTTGAGATTCTTTTAGTTTATATTGGAATTACAGAATTCCTAGTCCACTAGTATTGTACTTGTAGAATACTTAGAAACCTGACTCCTTGCTTGAATGATGAATAATTCAGAATAGGATGTCATCACTAGCTCTTAAATACTTTTTTATTAAACTCTTCTTTCATACAATTCCCTTGGAGCCTCTTTTCAATATTTTGAATTCTAAAAAAATAGTCGAAAGCTTTTTGTAAACATAGATATTCTACGGTCTTAAGGTTTCATTTCCATTAAGAAGCTTGATACCGCTTTTAATCGTCAAATGTGGTCACATGGTACAAATTCGAGAAAAACCCTATCGGGATACGTTATCGCCTCAAAATCTAAATCATGATTAGTTATATCGCTGGCCTGGATATAATTTGTAGCTTCAAAACTAAACATCGATTAGATATGACGCTAGTTTATTGATAGTTAACAGACATTTTTTATTTTGACGCGTAGACTTTTATAAAAAATAAACAATCTAAAAAATAATTTTAGAAAAAATATGCGTGTCATGGATTTGGAAGCATTATTTAAAAAATATCTAAAATAATTATCGAATTTCTTTGGAGACGATAAAAGAGAAATACAGCCTCTTTGAATCACTGCTTATGACGATAATTAAATAAAAGATGAACCCAAAAACGTTTCTTTGCATATTTCTTTAACAATAATTCGTTTGGAAATAGGGCACCTAACATTATTTTTTCTCTCATTCTAAAAACTGTACACTTATACCAAGTAAAATAAGAAATCAACGAAAACCGTTCGTTTTCATGGAAAAAATTAAAATTCGTGGAATTATTTTAAACACAAGATTTTGATTTATCAGAGAATCGGATAGTTAAATAACTGACTCATTAAATAGATTTCGATATAAATTTCTATGATATAACATCGAATTTGAAGGTAAGTATATTATAGACCATCAAACAGACGCCAAATAGACATCAATTTAAACATACAGAAAAACATTGTTATTGTCTTAACGTCTCAAGTGCTTGTCTAAAGTAGTTCATTGCCATTAGAATTGTTCACTCATAAAGAACTCGAAGTATATTATATTGGTATTCACTTACTAACACAACTATGAATGTCAATTTATCGGTCTATTTGTCGACATTTCTATATTAAAGATAAATTCATATGCCATAAGATATTTTATACGAATAATAGAGGTAGAAAAATCTTTTATTATTCATTTACAATTTTTTGTTTAAAAATATTATACAAGAAGGAGTAAAAGCATTATCACTCAATCTGAACTGGTTCTGATCCATTGTAATAAAAAAATTTGAAATTTTTTAACTAAAATGTTGAAAATATGTTATTGGTTAATTGATCACCTAAATTTTGTTTTTGGTTTATTATAGAAAGCAAAGAGCCTTAAAAGAAAAAGCCTATTGCCATCAATTTTTGTAATATCGGTATCCCAGGAGAAATTGGAGTAATATTCAATGGAAAATTTTAACCTTCCAGGTGGGTGATTTGAAAAAAACACAATAACAACTACATCAAATTATCACCTTGCATATTTTTAAACCAACATTTAAGAAAGAATTCCTAATTTGTAGCCAGATATTTTGTGTGCAATAATTAAAAATTCCAATCAATGTGAATAAAGGTACCGTAACTCAAGAACATTATTTAATCGATATTATTTTATCACTACTGAATTTAATCCTTTTTACACATTCAAATAAGGTTTTAATAACAACCAAATTCATTTTTTTCATTTCTAAAAAAATTTCTACAAATCGTGACATAATTTTTGCCATACATTGTATATAGTTTATACATCATCTAGAATAAAGACATTGGGTCGCAGTCGTAACACTCAGAGATCTTTAGCTTCTTGATTTATGAAATTATTTATTTCTTTTATAAATCATTGTTTATTTTAATTTCTTATCGAATACCTATTACAATCGGGATTTTCAAAATTTGCTGTCTTATAAGACTAAGAAACTGATTGACTGGTATATCAATGCAGAGCCGAAATAACAAATTTTAATGCATCCATCACGATACAATACGAACCGCTCAGTCTAGGTCTACTCCTGTTTCTATGAAAACAGATTATGTGTTGAATAAAAAATAATGACGAGTTATTTTTGTGTACCTATCAATTTTTATTAATTACAAAATAAAAATTATATTTTTAAATTAAGATTTGAGTTCAAAATGAAATTAATGAATATCACATATAAACAACCATTAATAAATTACGTACATTGAACCAAAAAAGAAGAAGACATTAATTTTAATAAAAGCAAATTAATTAGACAAGAATAATTACGAAGCATACTTATGACTCCTTAGATAGTAATGTGTACATAATAAATATAATTTTTGTTTCTCTTGCTGGTAACAAATAAATAGTAAGACAATATTATTAGTGCTTTTCGTGTTATACAGAGAGGCACATAATAAATTCTCTTACCCTAGAAAAAAAACATAAAATGAGAAAACTGTATTATAATAAACATTGGATTGAAATCAAAAATAATTATCCATGCAAATGTAATAAAGTTGATTTTGAATCTAAATTTTCTCTGTTTAGACTATGCATTGGCCTGGCAGTTACTACCATAAACATAAATTTCAATCAATTTTGGGAAATTTTGTTCTGTTAAAAACACGTTCGCATACATTAAAACATGATTATGAAATTTAAAAATTACAGTAGAACGCCGGTTAACCGAATCGCCTATTACCCGAATCGTTTCTAAGCGTAATATTAAAAATTAAAGTAATTTTTGTTTTGTTTTGTTGTACATCCGTCAGTGAATAGTTTGTAAACATGGCTAATGAAATCGCGGGATGTTCGTGTGATGTCGCTGATATGGAAGAGTGGTTGCACTATGATAAGTACGATCAAGGATTCCAGATACAGGCAGACGATGAAATCGCAGCGAGTGTCATGAACGACCAGAATAATGCAGAGAATGACAATGAGAACGAAGGGGTGGAGGCACAAAACCAAAGTGTACCATCACACAGCGAGGCGTTTATGTGCTTCGATAATGCCCTCAAGTGGATGGAGCGGCAACCCGAATGCGACGGTGTTCAACTTCTTGCCAACCGGCGCCTGCGTGACCTTGCCGCACAGAAACAAGCTTCAACGTCTAGGCAACTTAATGTGATCGAGATGTTCAATTGAGCGTTTTTGTAGAACTGTGTTTGTTAAACTTAATACAGTTTATTCTATTTGTGACAATTTATTTTTCTTTATTTCCAGTCTATGTCCGCTTAACCGATTTTCGATTATATGAATGGACTACGATCTCAATTATTTCGGATAATAGGCGTTCTACTGTAAACTAGTTACTTTTATGTTTTCTAGAGTTTATATTCTTTTAGAAGTTTCTAGATTTCAAGTATATTTTAAAGATATCTAGCTGGTTAATATCGTCGAGCACCTAAAGCTCGTTCCTTAGTATACACGGTGTATTTTACAATATGATTATCTCAGTCTACTGCAAAATAAAATGTATTCACTATAAAATTAAAAACATTACATTTTAATTTATCGAAAGCAATTTTCATAAAATAATTCGAAATAATGTGTTTAACGTAAATAAACACATTTTATGCAGACAGAAATACCTCTAGATATGTATAGAATGTTATAGAGAAATTAATTGATGAACTTCACCTCATAGTAGGGCATCAGAATCTATTAAAATCTTATTGACAATGGTAGCTGATAAATTAAAGGACAAACTTTATTGGAAAATATAGATTTTATAGAGAAGAAACACATTTCGTAATAATATTTGTTCATAAGTTATCACGATACTTAATCTTTAATTCGGGTATACAAAGCAAGAGGATACTCATCGCAGACCAATAAGTACAATTGTCATTGCATTCGGAGGACTGTTCTGTGTAACACTTTTAAAGCTATGGATTCCCCGAATGCAAAAAAAAAAGTTATGAATCAATTTGGTTAGTGTTTTTTACCTATTTATTTTTTACCTATCCGTTTTTTGACACAGCAGTTGAGTAATTTTTTTGTAATTTATATTTAAATAAAACTTCATGATTGCAATTGATGATAATTCATCAAACCATATTTTGGATATGACGTACCTTTAATAACATAGGCTGTTGTTAATTAGTTATATTAATTTAAAAGTATTTCGATAAATATTATTTTATAACTGACGCATTTATTAAAAATAGAATACAAAAAAACCTCCTATTGAACAAAATATCATAACATTTTTGCTTCTTCCACGGTTTCCGGTAGTTTGACTCCTTTAGTTTCTGGTAAAAATAATACCGAAACTGCACCTGAACCCGCTGCTATAGCAAATAATACCATTGGTAAATATGAAATACTTGGATACTGAAAAAATGTACAAAATGAAATTATTTCTATTGATTGATATTGATGAGATATCAGTTAACCTTTATTTAACTTACAATAAATGGAACAAACGGTGCAGCCATTGCTGCTAATCGAGAAATGGTTGACGCAGCTCCTACTCCACCACTTCGAATTATTGTCGGTAGAAGTTCTGCAGTATATATCCATCCAACTATGATTGAGCAGCTTACAAACATTTTAGCACCAAAATATAGTGAAATTCTCAACCAATATAAATTTTGTGGGATAAATATTACCGCTATACTACTAAGGCAACATCCAAAAAGAGTTACTGCTACAGTCCATTTACGTCCGATCTTATTGATAAGTATCCATGCAAGAGTGTAGCCTGGTATTGAAGCTGCACAAGTTAATATGTAATTCAAATATTTATGTCCACTCATATTCACTGAGTTCACGGATAGTCCATAATAAACGAACACATTTGAAAGCCTTAAACAAACAAATCAATAAAATTATTTCAAAGGTTATCTATCTATCTATATTTCAACTGCATAAAGTAATCAAAGTATATGGAAGATCGAATATATAGTTCAGAATAACGTACGGTAAAATGTATTTTGTATATATCAATATTTTTCTAATACGAGACCTTACAAGAACCAAGCCCTTGATAACTCTGTGGCGTACATAAACTTTTGTGATTGTGATTTTTGTAAATGACTTATTATCGCGAAACTTTCTTTGGGGCATAAAAAGCCAATCTTTCCACATTTTTACCTCGATCCGAACAATAGTTCTGGTGTGTTGGTAGAAAAAATGATGTTAATAAAATTGAATGAATTTATCGACACTAGGTTTATTGTCTGTTTATTATGAATTATGCTTAAAAAAATACGTCTAAACTGTTTTTTGTGTCTCTTAATTGATTGGCGATAAGTATAAAGTGCTTGAATTCACAACAATCACAAAATATTTAAATTTTTTTAATTCATATATAATAAGAAATTAAAGAAGATTTACAATTAACATAAAAATTATAATTGTATCTTTATTATATACGCCTATTTTGTGTTGTTCCTTTTTTAACTATGTTTGGGCGTAGGAGATTTTATTAATTAAATTTTTTTCTTAAAGTCTTACTTACCAAATATAAAAAACGATTAGAAATCGAATTACCATTTTACGAGTACTTAAAAATTCTTGAATACATGGCCATATATCATGAGCTGCATGTTTCTTTATATCATATGTACATTTGGCTTTATTTGTTGTTTCCTCTGTACGTAATGACTGTTTAATTGTATCAGATAAAATGACACCATTTATTTTAGCAACTTTGTTAATAATAATTGCAGCTTTACGTGTTTGTTGAGTTGCTATAAGCCACCGAATTGATTCTGGGATAAACCTTTAATAGTGAAATAGCTAAACTAGAGTTATTGTTTTAAGCCTCTTTTGAATTTAGGCTAATGTCTTACCACCAATATAGTAAAAAAATAATTGTTGGTGCGGAAAATACCAACTGTATAATTATCCAGTTTGGATAGGCCCAAGCTATAACGCCAACCATCATCTCTCCCAAAGCGTAAAAATAATTTAAAACTACTCCAGTTAATTCGCGCTTTTGTTTACCAACTGACTCCAAACCTGAAAATAATAACTTACCATTAAACCCTTTATGAAACGCGGATATGAAATAAACGAATTTGTTCTTTAATTATTCCAGTAATACACACAGAAAGAAAATATTAAGAAATAAATAGATATCAAGAAAATCTTTTCGATCCAATTTTATTGCATATTTGTTACCAAATTGTGAAAATTAAGTCTCTTACCGATAATAAATGCTATTGGAAAAATCCCTGCTGTTGCTAGAGCATTGATAAAAATTAAAATCGCAAATGAAATATATCCACGGCAGAACACTAAAGCAACTCCACTTAAACTCATAAAAATGATACAAAATATTAATATAAATTTTCGCCCAAATCTAAAAATATAAAACTGATAATGTTAAACTGTTAGTTAAATGTAAAAGAAGTCTTTCTGATTCAAACGAGTACCTATCAGCTAAAAATCCAATTACGCCAGACCCAACTACCAATCCAGCAAAATGTACTGTACCAATAAATGGCAATTTCCATGTATCTTTGCAATAGATTTTCCACTATAATTAAAATAGATAAAATTATTATTAAGATATAAATACCAAGCGAATGTGATACATCAAAATTCATGAGAGAATTTAAAATTAATGAAAGAGAATAAAAAAATGGATGCGTGTACTTTCGCATCAATAAAAAGATATAAAGATAATTGTATGAAAATAATAAAATAATATAAAAGGACTGGAGGAGGATAGTCAACACAATCAAAAAAAGCTCAATTTCAAACTGAAAAATTAATTAAATTATATATATATATATATATATATATATATATATATATATATATATATATATATATATATATATATATATATATATATATATATATATATATATGTGTATTATCTTAAAGTCTAACAAAAATCATAACAACAACAGCAATCTGTGAATTTTGTGTGACGGTGATGTACGCGCATCTTAAAATTTCACTCTCATATTTTTTCATAATGCGCCTTAAGAAGTATAACTTCAAAAATAAGAGAAAAAAATATTGTCACTGAATCAAAATCTGTTAACCAATGCCCATTCGATAACAAATATTAAATATAAATACAATATGTGTTTACAACAAAAATAGAGCTTCAGTTATAAAATCAGTATAGTTTGCATATTATTCTAATTATATTAATATATACAGAATATAAATAAAGAAAAATATACATAGTAATAGTCTCTTTATATTTCAGAGAACTCATAATGTGATTAATCATATGATTTTCCGAATTTAACTAATTGTTTTCGTTTTTTTAACTAATTGATTTTATTTTATAATTACGTATTTTGAGTACAAAGATGATATTTCCCAATAAGATGTTACTCGTTACTAATTAAGTAATAATCTGCACCAAACGTGTTTCGAAATACGAAAAAAAAAAATGAAAAAAATTTGGGCGGAGAAAATTGGGAAAAAATCGAAATTTGCAAGACTTAAATAATTTTAATATAAACTACTTAAAAGTTTAGTTAAAAAAGCAATTTTTATATTTCTTTTGAGTATTACTGAAAGTTTCCAGATTGGCCATACATTAATTCAAGATATGATATCGCCAAACAAATTTTCATAACAATTAAGATTTAAAGACATCTAGTTAAACTTCCGTTTTATACTTACTGATTATATAAAACTGAGTGCATTAATGAATGTATGTGATAGCTCCAAACAAATTATAAATATTATAGATAGACAAAATGTATTATGTATATTATATGTTAGATAGAAAGCACAGCATTGAGCAGGTCTCAACCGACCTGCTTGACCCGTGCGCCTTACTTAAACACATTCAAATTACAATGTATGCAAATGTACAAACATAACTTTAGCGCAGTGTATAACTTACACATTAAAAATACAACTAGCAAGGTATGCCAGTAGATGATGTTTTACATCATAAAATCTTCAAAAAATAATAAATGAGTTACCTCATTTGCGATGGAAACTTCATCTGGATATTTATTAATCCATTCTGTGCATGGTACTAAAATTGATTTATTGAATAAATTCGGCGAGCATGTTCCATTGTAAAGATCCAACATGTTTGGTACAGGTGCATACATTTCGCATTCAGCTGGTGTATAATTGTCTTGTGTTATTGATGGTAACGCGTTGGATAGCCAATCTTCTTGGTACAAAGTTGATTTGAAGCTATCGCATACCGGAACATGACACCTACAAAAAAATAAATAAATAAATCTAATTAATATTCGATTTGAGTAAACCGTAACTAACATAGAATGTTTAAGTTAAATTAAAAATTTAACAGTTATTACTAGTACTAACCTAAATTCAATTTTACCAGCAACAAATAAATACGTGAAATTATTAGCTGATGCAAATATAACAGGAAAACATATCAAAATATAGTTAATAATTTGAAATTTCCCAAATTCACCTAGTTCTTCCAACATTTCGTCAAATGTCATATGTATGCCTGGATTGATGATTTCAGATTCGCAGGGTGGTTGGCGAATCGATAATTCTACAAGAAAAATAATGTGATTGTATAAATAATTTTTTGTTTCCGTTTATACTTCTTGTACGTTTAGTACAGTTGATGCAATATCGAAAAGCAAGCATGTCACATAGTTCGACAAAAGTCAGTATGCACTCTTAATTGTATTTAGAATATTCTTGGAATTATATTATGAATTACCTTTTACAAACCAAGTTGTTTTAATCAAATCATATTCACATTGTAACTTTACTGATGCATATTAAAATTACCGTTTTTTCACACTTTCAAAAATTGACTTGAATTATAGCACTTACCCATCCCATCCCGACACCAGTGAGCTTTATTTTATCTGAGTAACTTAATAGAAATTTAATAAGGACTAAATAATTAACTGAAAACTATATAAGTCATTTACAAGGATTTAATTATTTGGTTCGGACTTATAATATTACTGTTTTAAATTAAATTCCTTATCATTCCAATAATGTCTTAAGATATTTAAAACCGGGTATCCCGCTTCATTCTAGTTTCCCTTCATCTCAGCTTAAGACCTTATTTTTGAGAGTCTTTAAAAGTTTAATTAACTTTAAAATGGACTATATTAAACAGGTTTATCAATTGCCTGCCCCAATATTTATCCAACATCCACTGCCGGTATTCGAATCTGCAATCTCCTAGCTGAAATAGTTAATCGTTTAAAAGAAATCACATCTTTACCCGCTTGACTATTCAGCCCCTTGGTACAGGTAAGTATTGTTAATTGAAATCTGTCAAAATTTCGAGTTTTCGCGACCTCTGTGTTCAAAAATAGGTTTTTAAAAATGTGTCTCTATACCATTTTTGAAGACCAATTTTTATGGACACTTAGGACGTCAAAATCGATGAAAACGAAATCGAAATTTTGTCAAATTTCAAATAACAATACTTACTTTTACTAACCGGTGCAATAGCCAAGCGAGTAAAGGTTTGATACCTTTTAAACGATAGACTACTAAGACTAAGAGGTTTCGGGTTCAAATCCTGGCCGTTGATATTGTTCGATTAATGGGGCGGGATATTGATCAGACAGTCGTTGCTTGGATAAGAACGGAAGAGGATAAAAATGATGATGTAGGTGGCATCTATTATAGATGTATACGTCTAAGAAACGGAGATAAAACCCCATTATTATATTATTTTTAATACTTACATTTACTATAATAGTAGTATCAGATAGTAAAAATTGTTAGATAAAAAAATTCGCTTACCATCAGGTAATAATGATTCTGCAGTTTGATCTTCCTCATCACAATGCATTTTGTATACACACACAACTGACAGTGGTTTATTATTATTTTTTCAATATTGATCTGAATAAAGGTCGCGCAATTGTATGATAATGGAAAATGTCGTTAGGCCAAGGCTACGTATTTTAATCACACAATTAAATAATTGGGTATGCACTTTTTTTTTCGACTTGAAATCTATTTCACTAGAACGGAATTGCTACTTTTCGTATATTTGAAAAGAGTAGTTCAAAATTGAATAAAATTATTTTATGGATTTTGATGACTTTATTCATTTGAAAGGCAATATTATTTAATATTATGCATTTTTAGTTTATAATTTTAACTGTAATACAAAATAATTTTTAAGAGCGCTATTATTTAGAATAGAATAATGTTTTAGCTTCAAAAACCTGTGTTTAATAAAAATTATTAAAATTTCATATAAACTGAATATGAAACTAGTAAGAACTATTTTAATTGTATGTATTTAATGAAAATTATCATTATTGAGTAATTGGTAATGATGTATCATATAAATAAATAATTGTAATAAAAACATATTATCAACAAACATACTAAATATGGACTACAGAGACTTCAAAAGTTTTCTTTTAGTCAATTTTTTTTTTATTTTTCAGGTTATCAATATTTATTTTATACAAACTCTAGAAACGTTTTATTATAGTATCAATTATTTCAATTTTTGTTTTCGAATATATTTTTCTCAAGGCCTCCAAATGATACTCTACTATACAATTTAAGTGTGTTTTGAATTATAATTTCTTATATTTTAGCTCGTTTATAAAAACGCACAATTTAATTTTGTTTGATAATTAACTGTAAGGATTTTTATTTCAGAACCAAAAAAAAAAAAAAAATCAAAAATAAATTTAATTATTTTTAATACTTTAGATATTTAACAAAATATTAAAAATTATACAAAAAATATTTATAAATTTTTTGCGTCTTCAACAGTTTCTGGTAATTTGGCTCCTCTAGTTTCTGGTAAAAATAATGAAAAGATTCCACCTAAAGCTGCTACTATAGCAAATAATGTCATTGGTAAATAAGTTATATTTGGAGACTGGAACAGAAACAAAAAATAGTATTAATTAACATAATTCAATACTTATTATGAGAAAATTTTCTCATGTGGCCGAATCTCGCGACTTATTCATATGTGCACTTTTTAATTGAATCCAGGAGTTTCAAACTGGATCTCTTTTAACCTAAGAAACTCATACTTACAATATATGGAACAAAAGGTGCAACCATAGCCCCAGTTCGTGAAATTGTTGATGCAACACCAACACCACCACTGCGAATAACCGTGGGTAATAGTTCTGTCGTATAAATATGACAAATAATAAAAGAAGAGGCCACAAACATTTTCGCACATAAATATACACAAATTCTTAGCCAATTTAAATCAGATGGAATAAAAATAACTGCTATGCTACTGAAGCAACATAATATAAATGATCCTGCCGTGGTCCATTTCCGTCCAAGATAATGAGTACATATCCATGCAAGAGTATAACCTGGTATATTAGCTCCACTAGTCAACATGAAATTCAAATACTTATTTCCGCTCATATTCACTGAATTCACAGATAACCCATAAAAAACAAACACATTTGCTATCCTAAAAACCTCCAATCAAATTATTGCATAATCTCTTTTTCCAAGCCATAATTAATTTTGAGACAAATTTCAGAATTTGAAATGAGTTGAACTCTAATCAAAAGATATTATAATTATTAATCGAATAATTATTAAACTGACTTGCATTAAACTGAGGTCAAACATTTATTCAAATTTTGAGAATTTGACAAAAAGTTAATTCTTATAGTTTATGGAAACAATAAAAGAGATTATACAAATATTGTACCAAATATAAAGAAGAATAAGAAAACGAGTGACCATTTTACAAGAAGTTAATATTTCTTTGACACTTTGCCATATTTTATTATCACCGGTATCTTTGGTATTAATTTCTGTTGTATTTTTTGCTCCATGTAGTGACCATATATGAATTGTATCAGATAACATAACACCATTCGTTTTCGCAACGTTTTCAATAATTTTTCTAGCTTCACGAGTTTGACCAGTTGATAAAAGCCATCGAATTGATTCTGGAATAATCCTGAAACAATTTGTATCTAAAATATCAATATCTGCTTTAGTTTGACCTAGACTTAAACTAACCACCAATATAAGGCAAAAATGATAGGAGGCCCTGCAAAAACTAATTGTATTATTTTCCAATTGGCAAAATACCAAGCTATAACTCCGACCATCATTTCACCAAATGTGTAAAAATAATTTAAAACCACTGCTGTTAGTTCTCGTTTTTGCCTGCCAACCAATTCCATGCCTATGAACCGACAAATGAAACGATTTTTACAAAAATCAGATCAATACAATATTAAAAAATGCATACTTAAACAGACTATCATCAATAAAACATTTTTTAGAAACCTCTTATATATTACCAAGTTCTCAATAAAATAGAGGTTTAGCTTGTAAAAAAACAAAAAGGTTAGCAGCCAAATAATGTTAAATAAGTGTTAAAAAATTGTACGAGGTCGAATTTTAAGTAACAGGTTGTACCCGTTTTTATTAACGCTTAATCATTTTGAAAAATGATTGTCGTTCAATTTTATTAGTTTTCCCAGAATTGCTCAAGTAAGTAGACAATTTCAGTTTCTCAAGACTTGTATAAGATTATTTTTTCATGTCAAGTGTGAAAAACATTTTTACACATTTAATATCCAAAAAAAAGCAAAAGTTACGAAAGAACAAAATTAATTTATTGAAAGTTAAAGATTAAATTTCCTACCAATAATTAATGCCAGAGGATATACTGCTGCCGTCCCAAGAGCGTTAATAAATATTAAAATGGAAAATGATGTATAATCAGGACAAAACACTTGAGCCACACCACTTACGCTCATAAAAATGATACAAAATATGAAAATTAATTTTCGTCCAAATCTAAAAAAACATGATTTATAAAAGAATTGTTTACTAAACTTAATATTGCATTTTCCAATTCCTGTTAAAACTTTTTTACTTATCAGCTAAAACTCCAGTTATGCCAGAACCAGCAACAATTCCACCAAAATGTACAGTTCCAACAAATGGTAATTTCCAAGTATCCTTACAATATATATTCCACTGAAATTGAAGCGAAACTTTATAGTCAATGTTGGAATAATTTTATTAGGAATAGTTTCAAGTCAAACATGTTTCGACTTTCCATTCGAAAAGGTTATAATCGACAGAGTTTTTCATGTAACAAAAATATCGACCAATAGTAAGTGACTTGCCTCTTGTACGATTGTCACTTCATCATTTTTATTAATCCATTTATTACAAGGTAATAGAATTGATTGATTAAATAAATCCGAAAAGCACGTTCCATTGTAAAAATCCATAATATTTTCCATAGGTGCATACATTTCGCACTCTGCTGGCATATAATGTGTTTTTGAAATTGACGGTAACGCGTTTTGTAACCAATCATTTTCGTATACGACCGATTCTGAGTCATCACATACTGGAACGTGGCATCTAAAAAATAATTCTATAATTAGATCAACAAAGAGAGCCATTACACAGTTACCTGTTTGGGTAGTTATACATCCATTTTAAATTTGTTAGAATCTAATGTTAAAATTGTTAAATTGCGCAACTGTATGTTTAGCGTTAGACCCAAAAGTATATAAAATGAAGAAACAGAATAGTGTTTATGATTACTAAACTGACTTAACATATAAAGCTAAATTCGCAATATTACTGAAATACTACCATTAGTTAATCCCCAGTTTAAAACGAGTGTCCTGTATCAATTACATTACAGCAATAGCCAATTGTTTGTATGTTTCTTTACTATGTTTGATAATAACCTAAATTCATTTTTACTGGCAACAAATATGTACGTGAAATTATTGGCTGAAGAAAACACAACGGGTAAACATATCAAAATGAAGTTAATGATCTGAAATTTTCCCAGTTCACCAAGTTCCTCCAAAATTTCATCAAATGACACATCTATGTCAGGTTGAATTTTCCTAGGCTGGTACCTGTGTTGCTTCTTCGAAAATTCTATAAGAAAAATCGAAATGAATAAAAGTTTTCTAAGAGGCAATATGCTAACGACCATGCTAAAACAGTCTGATATGATTAGGAGTAATAAATTTATTATTAATATATATGTGTAAGACCGTAGATACTAACACGTTAATTTTTAATGTAATAATATTTCGTTCTTTAATTAAATTCACAAATTTCATAACAATTGTTTTTATTTTTATCTAATTTTAATTATTATACAACATTTTTTATATATACATATAAATGTATTCAACATTACAAAATACAATTATTACATGTAAACATAATAGTTAAATGAGTTATCATTCAAATATTATAAATGGTGTCTTGACCGGCACTATTAAAGAATTTTTTTTATATTATTGTCGACCTCCGGCAATATTTTATTCAAATATAAATGTCCGTGCCGGAGAATTTCTATGGTGGAATCCGTACGTTGTGTTCTATAATATGTCCGTATAATTGCACTAATTTTAATTTTATGACGGTTGGGATTTTAAATATGTATTTGTATTTATATTTTTAAACAATCGTTCAAAAAATCGAAAAAATAACATTTTTTCCAAATAAAGAAAGATGTTTTGTGCGATATCTAGTATCAGAGATGTGCCGTTAAAATTGAAAATCCGTGGATAGGGATACGGATATGGATAATCAGTGTCCAGATCCGCGGATACTGATAGGCATACGGATCTTATCTTTTCAGCTCAATCAAACCGTAAATTTTTTTTTTTTTTTTAATTTCCTTAAAATGTGAAGTTTTCTATTTTGAATAAAATGTGATTGTTATTTGTGTGATATCACTTAACAGTATTATTCGATTTGAATAACAAATTTGAATTTAGATAGTGTAATTACTAATTATTAACTTATGACGACAGTCAACTATAATAATAACCACTTAGCTACTATAAAAAGTGTTGAAATGTTAAAATGTTTCCAAAAATGTAATTTTTAAGAAGCAAAAAACTATTTTAATGGGATTGAACAGTATTTTATTGCTACCATTACTAATAAATTCGTATACGTAATGAAATTTAATAATGCAAAAGATTAGTTTTAGATCTGCTAAAAGATCCGCCGAATACGGATGCAGTTTTTTTTTTTTTAACGAATATTCACGGATTCGAATATTCGGCACAGCTCAGTCAATAATATATAGTGCGATGGAATTGCCTGTGGTACAATACTCATAGATAATTTTATACATTTATTTGCTAATTTTATATCTATATAAAATTTTTTCTTCTATTTTTAATTTTCATGCAATATTATTATTTTATTTTATTTTTTATAAATATTATACACATAAATATTGTTATGAATATAGGTTAAAAAATATATACTATTCACATATCGGATGTAGAGCTTTCACACCATTTACAGATGAATTACGAACAGCCAGTAGCTTAATAATTACCAACCCCGGCAGTACTTATACTCGAAAATTAGTTATGCCGACGTCCGCAGTTATAATTTAAAATAAATTTTTCCGATGCTGGTCACGCACACAATTCCTTATAAAAATATTTATTCTCGTATTTTATAATTTTATTTTGAAATAGTTTTATACAATTTAGTTTTATCAAATAATTAAGTCCTTGAAAGTCGGAAAAATTCATTAAGCAGAAAAGTATAATGTAAAGTTTTTTAATAATAGTCCATTATGTAACAAGTGCTTAAAACACTAAAATAAATTAATAAATTTCAATTTTAACACAACTCATATTGAAAATAATAATGGTTCCAATTTTTACATAAAAACATTTATCAAATGACCTTATGAAATAATAGAAAGCCAAAAGATGAAATATCCATAGAAAAAATTATCAGAAATAAAAATTGAAAAAAACATCTATACTATATTAAGTTTAAAAATTAAAAGTTCTCGAGATTTTCTGATTTTAGAAAAGTAATTTGAGGAAATCACTTGTCAAAATTCCAATTAAATATATGCAATAATAGATTCTGCTTTAAGCTACTTTGTAAAGTTGCATACACTTGTACTTGAAAAATTGACGGATAAATTAAAAAATACAGTTTAAACAATATAAATCTGAAAATGCTTAGAAAACTTTTTTTTGGCATATTAAAAAAATTGACCTATAAGTCAGTGAATTATATTGTTCAAACTGTATTTTTTAATTTATCCATCAATTTTTCAAGACCAGTGTATGCAACTTTACAAAGTAGCAGCAAAATCCATTATAGCATATATTTTTTTGTCATTATAAGCCATTTCCTCTAATTACTTTTCTAATATCAGAAAATCTATTTGACTTTCTTTACAAGGTTACAAGGAAAAAGGCGATTATGTAATACATAATTTTTCTATTCAATTATTTAAACTTATTAAGATAAGTTTGTTACATTCACCTGCTCTGTATAACGAAATTACAAATGGCAAGAATTCCAGAATTCCAAATATCGTGGCGCAATATAAAATTGTAAAAATAATGTATTGGAAACAAACAGGAGTTAAATGCAAAATATAAAATATTTCAAAAACAAAAAAGGCTGGAAGATGGTGCACGTTCAACTTAAATTTGATACCTCTCTTCAATTGTAGCCTTGAACTATGCACAGCTTCTGGAAAAGCTTATTATTATGTTTTATTATGTTGGTCAATTAGAGATTCCGATAAACTCATAACATACAAACCGCGAAAGTTGAACCTAATATACATTAATGCTGTTTTTAATATTTACAATTTAGTATTTTTCATATTTAGTTTTTAAGTTTAGCATTTTTAGTAGCTCTGGCAATAACATCGACTGACTAATATGTGCGAATTAACCTTGTTGTGCTGGTTTAGTGTAGTGTAAGTCTGTATGAAACAAATGCACTCAGACTGTTGAAAGAAATAAGATGCTGGATTATCCAGCGGGTCTTAAGATTAACTAATCCCTACCGTAGTACTAAAATGTTCAGCGAGAAATAACACTTCCAAGTTCCAACGCTACATAGCGGTATAAGGTGAATGACAAAGAAAAAGCCAGATTCAGATAAAGTGTCTTATGTTTGTATATAAAAACACTTTAAAAGGAAGTTTTCAAGTTAAAATAACTTACCATTTTGTAATAGCGATTCTTCTGTTTGTTCTTTTTCAATCATTTCAAGGAAGAATTTCTTTGAAAAAATTACTATCTACAAACTAAAATTTTCCTGATCTAATGAATTACCTCGACCATTTCTTAGTAACTTCCATTTTAACCATAACCAAGTCACGTTCTTCAATAATCGGCACAAATTATAAATGGAAAAAAACCTGATCGTACACAATTTTTATAGCAATTATTTTAAATAATCCTTGATACATAAATGTGTATAGGATGGACCACAAAATGGCTAAGTCTTTTCAACATTTTAGTACTCAATATTTTAGTTCTATTTTAAGTACCAACTTTAGATATTATAATTCGCGGCTTGAGAAGTTTTCTCAAATAAACCACACATATGTTGTATAAAGCTATGTCTCAAAGTCTTAATTAGTACTATTAGTATCGTGTGAACAAGTTTGAATATTTCTTTATTTCAAAATGCGAAATTTAAAATGAACCTGATAGAAATCTCAGTGAAAGGTGAAGTAAGAAATGTTAGAAAAAATATTTAGAGAAATAGAGTAACACGTCAAATTTATTTGCAGTGAATCTGTTATGCAATAATGAAGAAATTCGTATACTTAAACGAATTAATTTACTCCATTTCATGGTAGATTTTAGTATTATATTCTATGTGATGTAAATATATTCAAGGACACTAGTAACTAGTTACACTAGTAACTAGTTACACTAGTAACTAGCTACACTAGTAACTAGTTACACTAGTAACTATTTACACTAGTAGCTAGTTTATAGTTTTGAACGTCAAAACTTACACTAGTAACAAATTTTTTATTTACTTGTGATTTAGATTGAAATAAATTTTAATAAAAAGTATATTAAAATTTGCTCATCTTCCACATATTTGTTGATTAAATCTACAGATTGGCCATTTGAACGTGCATCCGTCGATTTGATAGAAATTGATTCAGTTATTTTTCCTAACATATAAATACATTTTTGTCCATCTCAATTGCATTTGTTATATCTATTATGTGTTTCAAGTCGGTTTTAGATAATTAAACGAACGCAATGAGGTATGGTATAACTAGACAACATTCTGAAAATTGACTGTGTCGTATTTGTCCCCTCATTTGGGGTAAATCTCCAAAATTACACAGTTTACAGCTCACTGATCCACTAACCTACTGCGTGTTAAGAAGTAGATACAAATTCTGTTATGAAATTATTGTGAAATTAATAAAATTTTTGTTGATTCAGTTATTTTTCTAAGCAAAAATTCATAATCTTCTGTAATGGTATTCTCAATTATTTTTAACGAAATTTCATAATCTTTTTTAACCGACTTTAAAATCGGTTAAAAGACTCGCGCATAACTTCGTTGTTTTATGAACCGATTTTGATTATTCTAATTATATAGATAATGTCCCTTAAAAGAGTGAAGAGGGAAAAACTATTTGTGTGATTAAATTTCATCTAAATGAAAAATGTTTCGTGGTTGTAAATAACAATCAAAAATAAAAAAATTAAAAATTTTTCAAAATGATGAACTGTCTTCAAAAAAATGAACCAAAAATTAAAAATAATTTTAAATTAAAAAACCTCTAGAATATATATTTTGTGGAAAAATGAGACTATTAATATTGACAGGCAATTGAAGTTAATTTGGTATAGGTTAAATGTATGTAATCTTGTCATGGAGATATTCTATTGTACAACAGTTAATACCGGTTATAAGTACAGAAATTTCCCCCTGTACTTATTAAATTTTTTTAATTGTTCTTACAATCATTATCTCTTTCAGAATTCCAAGCATAAGTAACAACAGTGATAAACAAAGTATATTAAAAGTAATTTTGTTTACCAGTAATCTGTTTGGCTAGGTAAACAAAATTAATTATAACTTTATTTATTTGTAACTTTGTCATTTTCAAATAAATATTCATTTTGAATTTATTTTATGATAATCACGTTTGTACGCTATCCTAGTCAAATTTATACTATGAAATAATATATTATTGTAATTTTTATGTATCGTAAAATTTAAATGAATAAATTTAAGTGGGAACCATTATATTCGAATTTTCATGTATAGAATTTTTGCACAAATTCACGATTCACATTCACGATTAAAATTGGTAAATCAGCCATGATTTTAGATTTTCATATACATAGTTTGATCGAAAAGTGATTTTCTTAAACCATCGTTTAAATTTTTTTTTTTTTTTTGTAATTATTAATGAGAACTTCCTAAATCATATATATATATATAGAATTTTTGCACAAATTCACGATTCACATTCACGATTAAAATTGGTAAATCAGCCATGATTTTAGATTTTCATATACATAGTTTGATCGAAAAGTGATTTTCTTAAACCATCATAGATTACTGGTAAACAAAATTACTTTTAATATACTTTGTTTATCACTGTTGTTACTTATGCTTGGAATTCTGAAAGAGATAATGATTGTAAGAACAATTAAAAAAATTTAATAAGTACAGGGGGAAATTTCTGTACTTGTAGCCGGTGTTAACTGTTGTACAATAGAATATCTCCATGACAAGATTACATACATTTAACCTATACCAAATTAACTTCAATTGCCAACCACGAAACATTTTTCATTTAGATGAAATTTAATCACACAAATAGTTTTTCCCTCTTCTCTCCGTAAGGGACATTATCTATATAATAAGAATAATAAAAATCGGTTCATAAAACAACGAAGTTATGCGCGAGTCTTAACCGATTTTAAAGTCGGTTAAAAAATATTATGAAATTTCGTTAAAAATAATTGATAATACCATTACAGAAGATTATGTATTTTTGATGATTAATGAGAACTTCCTAAATCATATATAAAAATATATATATATATATATATATATATATATATATATATATATATATATATATATATATATATATAATATATATATATATATATATATATATATATATATATATATATTAATCATATATATAATACGTATTTCGACTACAAAGTAGTCATCATCAGTATGAACTAGCTAGTTGTAATGATTCTCTGAGTAGATGTGCAAACCGTCTCCAAATTAGCAACGAGTAACATCTACTCAGAGAATTATTGCAACTAGCTAATTCATACTGATGATGACTACTAGTCGAAATACGTATTTATAAAATACAGAATAATTTGATCTAGGAAATTGGGGAAAAAAATCGATATTAATCGTTTAAATTCTTTACTAAATCATAATTTTCTCAAAACGCAGAATGTGGAAGTCAATAAGAGAAACGGTTACTGTAACTGTAATAAATTTTCGTTAATTTTTGTAACTACAAGCTATTTGTGAATGTAACCATTCAAATAAATTTTAGTACTGAATAGCCAAAGGAACGTAGTAATGATAAGACAATGTAAGGACTAATGAATTTTCCGTGGTTTTTGTTATTTTACCTTTCTTGTGGTTTAATAAGAAAGCGTAGTTACCTTTTAGAAAAGCTGTATATGGCTCTTCTGTGTTTAAAAAAAATTAAAAATTTTTTTAGATTTATGTGTCCATTTTTTCAAGAGCATAAACTATAACCTAAATCTTGTAGGCTTTTACTCAAGCATAAATTATTTATTTTATATCAATTACAAATTATTTATTGATTCTACGTAGTTTATAAATTACTATTATTTTATAAAAACTCAAAATTATATTGATTTTATGCGATCCACCACTTGTTAACTAACCGATCATGCATTTCGCATTATATAATCTATTGATGTATCTATTTTTATTTATTTTTTTATTATTATTTTTTTTTTTTCATTTGTTAAGGTCGCTTCAACAACTGAGCGATCATATTATTACTGTATGTATACATTTACCTATAAAACTTGAATATGGAGAATTTAAACACTGTCGCATGTTTTATTAAATTAATTCAATCAATTTCGTCAATGTGTGGAACACCAACACTTTGTTAACATTTTTTACATTATTTAAACATTGATGTAGGATATTTGGTAATATCGTTAATCTTCGTGCTTGTTCCAAGTTGGCACAATCCAATAGTGGAACCGATACTGTTCCTCTGTGGCAGAATTCACGTGATGGTGGTAGTATTTTTTCAAAGAGATGCTTATGGGTAACATTTTAGATTCGTAATCTAGTAAGTAAACATTAATACTCTCTTATAATCATGTGAGGAGCAGTCCTCCAAATATTGTCTCTACAATTATTTATTCTAAATGGCCGTAACCAACATGTATTTCAATAATCGTCTTTGTGTGTGTTTGTCAGTTTATTTAGATCTTTGTACGGTATTTTAGTATCAAGAAGAATCGACAAGTGTGCTGGCTCTATAGGAAGGGCATTAACTCTTTTATTGTCTCTAATTTCTAGATGTGGTGGAATCCAGTTAAATACCATTTATTTTTTACTTGTATATGGGTTATTAAGGGAATATTTGTATTTTCTATGCTTCTATTGACGATTAGGAGTAGCTAAGAATAATTTTTTATTGGGTAGACTTGCTAAATTTTTGAACTACTTTTGCAATAGCGAATGCTCCGCACGAAAAAAAAAACAGAAGGAAGTCTAAATAATTCTTGCTCTTCATTGAAAACTACCAAACAATTATTTTTTAATTCTATCATTTTAGTTGTTCTAATAATCTACTAAAGTTACACCAACTTAACTTATAACTCACAAACAAATGTCCCTGCAACCTCACTAGATTGTGAAAAATCAAGAAATTAGTTTGGTATACGTCATTTCGATAAAACTTTGTTTATGAGAGAATCTGTCCCAAAGTACAAAAAAAACATCCATTTAACGATTGGATGCGTATTTTGGAAAAATTGCCTATAATCGTGTCCTCAAACCCACATCTCGAATCGACACTAAGTGATATCTCGGAAATCATATAATTGTTAAATAACACTAGAAAATTGAAAATTACGAACAATTTTATTGTGTGTTTTTGTGAGATTTCAGGGTATGATAAGTAATACCCTTGGAATAAATAATCAATGCAAAATTTTTTTAACACGTTATGGCTGAGTAAATGGGTTTTTGTATGTTATGGCTCAGTAGAAGGGTTTTTAGAAGGTATAATAAAGGAATATACACTTATACTATTGGGTTTTGCACCTACGTCAAATATATTTCTCTATCTTCTCAAACAAACAATTTATTTGTGTACCATTGATTTATACTGCTTTGATTTACAATATAATTTAAAGCTTTTAGTAGTAGCCATTTAAAAATACCAAATTTTCAATTCCACAAAGTTTTTTCACTACATAAAAATATATAACATTCGTACCTGTGGACATGGATGCTTCGTGATGTTTTCGTTCCATAAAAAGAATGTCGAATTTAAAAATATTACTTTAGTTTCTTGTAAAATTTATTTACTTAATGATAACAAACTAAACGTTCATCGTCTTTAGCAAAGAATGTTCTAATAAATAATGTACAATTTTTGTAGCGAAGAATCCATACAAACATAAATGATGTCTATAAGATACTTATTTTCGTCTGTATGCCACTCAAACAGAGCGTATCGTAAGTAAACACTGTTTATTTAGTGTTAAAAATTCTATAATAAAAAGGTTATCTTGGTTATATAGAACCAATACAACGTGAGCTATAAATGGTCGTAAATCAATATGTATCAGTAGAAAATTTTTCTCCAGTATAAGCTATGAAAACAAAAATATAAGAAATGTTGAGGGTTTAGTCTGGGCGATTAAATCAGTAAAAGTTAACCTAGTAGGGCTGAACAATTTTGTGTATGTATTTACGAACATGAAAATTTGCTTTTGTCATCTTTAGCATTGTCTATACACAAAATTGAAGACCCAGCTGAAAAGTAGTGGGGATTTGGCCACATTCAAATTTTTAAGTTTGTTCTATTTTACAAACTTAAAAATTTGAATGTGGGCATATATGTGGGTATCAATAAGCACAGATGATTTCGTCAGGCCTAGAACTTGGCAAGATGGTTTCAAAAGTAAATATTTTTATTTCCAAAAATACGTATTTGAGGCAAATTGATAATAATTATACATAAATAGTTATATTTTCAAAAAAAAGTTCATTTTAGTGGCACCTGCCTGGTGATCATGAAAAGTTGATCATGGTATGAAGTTACATATCATTTGTATTATTTAATCAGAGTTTACTTAATCGATGCTCGAATACTTGACATATACCTATAGAAAAAACTTTAGAATAACCAAAAACAAGAACAAATATAAAAATAAAAATTATAAGATCAAATTTATTATATTTATCACAATTTTCTTCCCTATCAATTTTGGATTCGTCGTAGGAGGAAGAATATTCTATTCCTTTTGCAATCTCTGATAAGTATAATATAATAATATTGATCCTTCAATTAGATCCACAACTAATTCCGGACCATAATTTTCAATCATACCAATTTAATGCTAATTTATTGTGTAAACGTTTCCATCCATTTGAACAGTACATCTATAAAATTTATGAATGTCAAAATTATATATATAAAAACATAGAGGTTTTCTCTTAGAGACCAATCAAACAACTGAGCCATTCGAAAAATTGATTAAAAATTATGAACTATATAGCTTAGCACCCTGCCAAAATAAAATTACGATATATGTATTTAAAAGTACTTTCCAACTTATTTAAAGTTTTTATTTAACTTGCAATGTATGTAATTTGTACGGGTGGAATCTTGTAGCTCCATTTTGAAACAGATATCTGCAACCGATTAGCTAAATTTTTATTTTTATACGTTCCATTTGGATTATATTGCATGGTTAATTGTGTAATGTCATTCTAAATCAAACATGGCAGGGTGAAACACGGGGGCAATTATTTTATTAAGTTCTCAATTGAAGTATGTTACAAATCCTAATAGCATCATATCAAACGAAACCAAAATCTAAATTTGAAATTCAAAATTAAAGATAAATTCTTCTCACTAACAGTATGTCGATCTGTTAACTTTGCATAAAGTGTGCATATCGCATTGTTCGAAAACCATCGGAACCATTCGTGATTTTGGAGGTCCATGTACTTTTCATCAAGTATATTAGTACCACAGTAAATATTTAGACAACATTTTTTTAAAGCATTTATTTAACTTACAATGTATGTAATTTTCTTCAACTGATTGAGCTAAATGCAAAGTTAACTGCCTGATGTCATTCAAAATCCAAAGTAGTGGAACACTTAAAATGGCGGACTATTTATTTTTGAAACACTCCGACAATATGGATATAAAATGAAGGAATTGCTAAGAATAACTCGAGAATTAATGAGACATCAATTAAAATCTAAAATAGCGGCCTTACAAAAAAGTTACAAAAACCGAAACCTTTTTAATGTATTATCATATAATATTTGATTTTATGGGTGACTATTTCACTGAACTATGTCAAATTACCAAAACAAATATCGCAATTTGCTAAGTCAAACTTTATTACTTTCTGTGATTATGAATTTGACTAAAAATTATAAAAATAAAAGTTTTAATACATCACGTATTTTAAATTATGATTATGAATAACTTGTGAATTTCACTAACTATGAAGGTATCTCTAAAATTGTATAATCAAAAATGTGGGACACATCATATGAACTGATGTGGTAGTTTTATGATAATATCTATTCTCTACATTCTTTCCTTTTATATATCGAATACACCCCAATTTTCAGGTTCTAAATATTATAATTCTTTTCATGGCGATTTGAAATTCATAATTACAGATTTTCAGGACAATATTTGAAGTTACCAGACTTTATTGAGATTTAAAATATTATGAGGTGAAAGTAAATTATTTTATGCATTGTACTAAAACAAAAAACTGAGTTGCTGTTCACACACGTCAAGGAGAATAGACAACAAATATAAGAAATATATAACTCAAAGACAAACTCTAATGTAATTCATTATAAAACAAAAAAGATATACCCAAATGTTATGAAATTTGTTTTGCACAATCTTGCCAATGAAAGACTTTTTCCCGAAGGAAAGATTATAAAATGAAAATTTAATTTTATATTTAGGAATATTTTTGGCAAAAAACGGATCTCCATGCATACCAAATTAACTTACATTTGGATAATATTTTTTTCAGTTGTTTATAGTTGTTATAGCTAGACTATAAAACCATAAATGATTGAGTCTCATGCTTTAGAAATTCACCATATTGCATTTTCAGTGACGTCACTTTATTTTTCGAGTTAATCTTATTTTTCGAGTAAGCCTTTTCATTTGATACACATATTGTAGGAGTGCAATAAAAATAACTAGCCCGCCATCTTGGGTGTGTCGTCTAATTGGATTTATAATGACGTCACACAGTTCACTATTCATTTTCATCCATACTGAACGTGTATACAAAATTTCAGCTCGGTTGACGATATCTGCTTCAAAACTGAGTTGCAAGACTACACCCGAACAAATTACATTTTATGTTACATAAATCGTTAATAAAACATGCCAAGTACCTACCGTATTGGTAAAATTTTCATGTTTATGTGATTTACACAGAAACGGGAAGAGTCTGTATATTAACATAAATGAAAATCTGAAATAAATCCCTTTTTCCGTATTGTATAAAGCACTATTAAAATATTATGAATTAAAGAGAAAATATATCTTTTCATTACAATTTCCATTTTTAATGATAAACGATATACATCCACCGTATATTGTCATTATTGTCATCAACTCGACAGGTATTTAAATATTTTTTATTCTCAAGTGGATTAAAAATATAATTTTGAATATTATGTTTCAAAAGACAATTTCTGTTTTTTGTTGATAAAAAAATTATTATTATACCATATTTTAAATACAACAAACCTTTTAATTATATTGTTTTTATTAAAAATTAATCTGCCATTAAGTCTTCATTGTAATAAAAAATATATAATCCTAAACATTATTCTTTTCCATTTATAGTGGTCACAAGCATCCTTATTTTTATGAACGATAAGGGCAATTTTTTATAGATTTATTTATGTTTAAAACATTAAAACATAGAAACACATTTTTATAGACACCAACAAGAGTGAAAAAAACAGAAACCAACTGTGTACATAAAATGATCTAATAATACTTAAACAAGGAAGGAAATACGCAATAATGAATTTTTTCTTCTAATTTAGTTTTAGTCTAGTTTTCATAACTAATAAATCGCTTCCAGTAATTTTAAAAATAACTTTCATGTTCCTCGTCTACCGGGCTTTCATTAATAGGTTAGGGAATAAATATTTTTAGGTCCAATACATACATTTTACTGCCCTAATTCGCCATTTAATATTGTATAATTTTTATTACCTCAGTCACCTTCCTGCAATAAAGATTACATAACATTTATATAAATCGGTTCAGCCGTTTCGTAGTTTCGTGGAGTTAAAAGAAAGTATTTGAAATTCATATAAAATATCAATTTGATGTGTATTTACTCACATAAAAAGGATACTCTAACCATTTGAAGTGATTAAATTAATACAACAGTTCAGAAAGTTATATTTTTTAAATCAATTAATAAAATTATCTTCGTATATTTTATACGAAGAGGAGAAAATATTTCAAATCAAAGAAATTTTGAAATTAAATTATAAATAGTGTTCGGTCCAATATATAAAAGAAATTCACACTCAAATTTGCTATTCCAAATTCTTGGCCCAGCGCACACCATCAGGTTTTCTGAGCAGAAAATCTGATGTAACTAAATAACATGCATTTTATAGACCCCGCACACGGTAAGATTTCTACATAAAACAAGCGATTTTTTTTAAATTAGAAATACTGATGGTGTGCGCGTACATATGTCTGAAGTAGCATCAGAATTTCTGATCAGAAGATCTTATAACGATGTTGTTTGATGTAGGCTATCTATTAATTAAAATAGTAATTAAAAATAAAAATATTTGAAAGTTCATTGGTTCATTGAGGTTCGTTGTACGTATCCGATAACACCCAATGGTATGCGCTTGCTTAAGATTTTTGTCTGATGTATGATCAGATTTTCTTATAGGACAGTCCGAAGGTGTGCGCTGAGCCTTAATGTGATATTGACAAATAATTTTAACGGGATATTGACAGATAGTCAATTAAATTAGCTAATTTTTTCACATTTGTCATTTTCAACGAAAATTAGAACAATTGAATTTTAGTTATGAGATGGGTCACTTTAGCAATTCCTAAAAGTTCACTTCATTTTTAAATCAGAGTATTAATTTTGATTTTTATATCAGATTATTGATGTTTAATTCATTTTAAATCATATTATTTTATTCAAGAAAAGATTCTATGATAATTCTTCTAAAAATATAAAATTTTTCAGATCAATACTTACTTCGAAAAATTACACAAGTTGTTGTTACTAACTTTGAAAGCATCTTACGTAAATTGTTGGAATTATGTCAAAAATATTTTGGACCTTGAGTATTGACGACCCAATGAAGTCTGTTTGTTCTGCTGTAATCGAATGCAATATTTTCTTTCTAATGATAACAAGGTTTCACCGAGAGTGAGATATACTGCTCAATGCAGTTAGTAGTTAATATTGTTTAAAACTATATACTAACAACATACATTTATAATTTAAGCTTCCATTAGTACATAATAACACATATTCTAACATAAAATTTAAAAAAAAATTTTTTATTCATCGATTTCAAGATTTATTGCTCGCAGATACAAACATGATAAAAATAAGACAATTTATTGTTTTCCATACAAAGAAATTGATAGTTAATTGCAAATTGATATTGAAAATATTAAGTTACACCTCTCCATGCAATTTATCTATATTGAAAACATAAAATACATTTTATTTAAAAACATGAAAAATGCATTCATTACTTGATCGAATCAATTTTCTTCAAAAAAAATATTCGAAAAAGAATAAAAATAAACCCATACGTATATTTAAAGAGCTCAAAGCGATAAAAAATTCTTATCTTTTAGAATACTACTAAGTATTTATATCAATTTCTCAATAAAATGATTAATAAAAAATGTATAATGGAAGTGTTTTAAAACCCTAAGGATAAAAAGAATGTAATAACATTAACATATAAGATACACTATAAAACAAATAAACTTGAACAATACAACTCTCTACAACAATACATTCCCCAACAGAAAAGGGTGTTTGAGAAATAAGACGCATTTGTATACCGGTATTTTTTGTCTGTAACGTCCAAACGGGTTATTTTAATTTGAAAATTAGCTTTAATATCCAATGTTCCGATATTAAATAATGTTTGTATATTATTATTTCGTAGTTTTGAAACTACACTAATTTTGT
This sequence comes from Chrysopa pallens, assembly GCA_020423425.1. Classification (NCBI taxonomy): domain Eukaryota; kingdom Metazoa; phylum Arthropoda; class Insecta; order Neuroptera; family Chrysopidae; genus Chrysopa; species Chrysopa pallens. The sequence continues at coordinate 87,313,446 of CM035591.1, forward strand.
CGATTAGTAATCTTCTTGAACTTAATTGTAATTCTCCTTGAGCCCTTCTTGAAGATTTGGTCTTAGAAAGCAATGCCTTCAAAGAGATGTTCACTACACAGTTTCACGTCCGAAAAGAATCAGAAGCCAAACTTGGAATAGTTATTTTATTCTTAACGGTTAAATTTTCTTAAATAATTTATTAATTGTATGTAGATTCTACCATTTTGTTAAAAACAAATTATTATATTGGCGGGAACCCTTCCCATAACATTTTCGAAATGTTTTTTCGAACACGCTTTTTCGAAAAAACGATTTTTCGATGTTGTTTTGGGTGGTTCTAATTTTGTTCTACATTATTCCAGAATTTCAGTCCTGTACTTCATAAGTAAAGCCAAGAAAATTAAAGATTACTTTTTTGGCCAGCTCCTCGTTTTTTCGAAATTAAAAATTTTTGAAGTTGTTCTGGGTTGTTCTATTTGTTATAAACATTGTTCCAGCCTAGCAAATCAATTTCTCAATCAGTTTCTCTGGACTTTTTTATTTGTTCTTAACATAAAAAAGTATTTTTTTTTTCAATTTCTTGGATTCTTTTTGATAGAAAATGCACATGAATACTTTGCATCCTTTACATGCTATGACTTAAAAGGATTAATGCTTAAAGCGTTGGTGAGTATGTAAACTTCAATCAATATTTATTATATTCTTGATTATGACTCTTTTGGCATTAGTGTTTGATGAAGAAAAGTTTTGTCTTAAATTGTTAAAAATAATAATTTAAGATATTGTTTTCTTAAATTTGAATAAAACAGAAGACTCTTGTTATTTCTAATCTTTCCCATTCCTTAGTACAGTAATGTCTAAAATAGGGTACGCAGGAAATATCAGTAAAAATGGTCGAATAATTAACTATTTTTTCTTCTTGTAGTCTAATTTAATCGATATATTACATTAAAATATTCTTCACGTCTTTGGTCGTTTTAAATATTTTAAGAATATGGTAGAGTATTAAAGAGTTTAAGCTTAAAGTTTGTAACGATACCAAATGCTGACGGTACAAACAAAACTTTGGTATAGCCTATAGGTGTTCATAGAAACAGCTAATTAATCCATTCCCATTTATCCGTCTGCACGATACTTTGAAAACGAATTATGGTTATCCAGCACCTTCATTTCCATTCTTTTCTTTCATTGCAAATAAACATGCGTTGTTCTCATTTTGAGGTTTGTTTTATAGATTCCAAATATTGTTCACACATAATGTGTACATACAGACGTCGAACAGTTAGTACCACAAAATGAAATCAAACGAAATTCACAACAACCAAAACGCAAGAAATATACTCCACAATTTTGGGTGCCTCATTTTCAATGTATTTCAGACTACTTACGTGTGTTTAAAAGGAGAAAGTTTTCTTTTTTCATTTCTTCATTCTCGTTACAAACTTTGTTACTTGTCCATTTCAATGATGATCGTTGTTGCATCTGAATTTCCTTTTTCTTCTTATTCAATAAACATTACGCATCATTGCAACAAAGATATCGCATGAACTTTTTTTTATATTTTTGTTTTGTTTTGTCGTCTCTATGTCAATAGTCTTCATTTTGTATTTTCCTTATATAGATAGATACGAGAATTTACTGTATCAAATGAAACAAAAAGTTTCTAAGAAATATTTTCCTTTTTTTAATTTTCTTTTGTTAGAATATGTTTTTTTTTTGTATTCAGTTTTAGGAATACAATAAAAGGATATCAAATCAAATTATTCTATAAAATTTTTGTTTAAACTTTGGGAAATTTATTCGTATAAGAAACTTTTCAATTGATTTTTAAATCAGATTATTTTATTTATTGGATAAATTGATTATGTTTATGTAATCAAATGGAACATTTTGTTACAACAAATTGGCTCATTCATATTGGAGCTAACTTCAAGAGAAAATCTTTTTTTCAATGTAAACGGATGATATTCTTTGTTTTAACACATTATAAATAAAAATTATATTTGTATCATAAACCGGCGCTAAAGTTAGTTTTATTTGAACCGCAAATTCGGTTAAAACAATTTGATTTGTTAGAAAATTAATTGATGATTTGTTAATTTTATAAATATCTATTTTTATAAAATAATAATAAAACTTTTAACTTTATCTAATTTTCACTTAAAAATTTTTTTTTTTAAATTACGTGCACTTTCAACTTATAAAATCATTATGAAGTAATGAATAATTATTCTTTTATTTTGGAAATATATAGGAAAAGTAGGTAAGATTATGGTGAATGAAGAAACATATGGAGTTGATAATTATTTTTCTCATATTTATAATTTCAAATTTAATAAAGAGGAGTTATTAAGATAATATTAAGCTTAAAATTGTAAAATTTATGATTTATTTAATTAATTGATCTCAAGGGCTTCTAGAAAATTTAATTTTTGCCTTTAACTGCAGATATGTTACACCTCCGATTTGTGTTCTATATCAATTTTATGACCTGTAAGATTTTATTGGCAAGATAAATGGAGAACTTAAAGAAGTTTTATGGCTGTTCATGTTCTCTTTATACCTGGTTAAAAATGATCTACCTGGCTGACGAACATAAGTGGCATTATATTGCGTGCATAATTCATTGGCATTAAAAATTGAATTACCTAAATTTCTTTTGTAATTATAAGCCGGTTGTATATTATATTCCCGAAAAAGGTTTCCAATTCATGGGGAGATGTTCTTCACATGTGGGAGATATGTGGGAATTGTATAAATTAGATTGCTTATAGTTTGGGGTGGTATCCATTTACTCCAAATGTTAAAATAATTATTCATTACTTGATTATGACTTTATAAGTCAAAAATGCACTCGTAATTAAAAAAAAAATAATAATTTAAGAGAAAATAAGACAAAGTAAAAATTTTCCATTATCATTTTATAATTTTATTTGTGTAAAACAAATTCCGAAACGCAAAATTATTCTAAATAAAGTTGTATTTTTATGTCAAAATTTATCCGTTTCTACTTTCACAACTTACTTTAGTGTCCAGCCAAAATAATCTAGCAAGTATTGTTAATCATCACGTTGTAAATAAGATTATTCAGATAACTAATGTAGTCAAATACAGAAATCTTTGTTGTTTTGTGATATGCCAGTTTATGATCTTGGTAGCTATCATTAATATATCTATACAATTGATGGACGCTATCGCAAAATACAAGCATAGACTCTTTTCCAAAATAATTAATAATAAACTGACCATCGGACAATCGGACTGGTACACGAAGGGCTCCTCATCATTATCTATAAACCCCACTGAAATATTTTTTATTTTATTCAACTTTTTAGTATTGTTGTCATAGCGGCAACAGAAATACATAATCTATGAAAATTTCAACTGTCTTACTATCACGGTTCATGAGATATAGCCTGGTAACAGACGGACAGGCAGGCAGGCAGATAGACTTACAAACAGACAAACTGGCACGCAGGCAGCGGATTCTTCGTAATAGGGTCCCGTTTTACCTTTTAGGTACAGAACGTTAATCAAAAACTAAAACTTGCTTGCTTCCAATTATTTTAACAGAATGATATAAATAATCGTAAAATAGAAACATAGACTATTTTCCGAAATAATTAATAATTAAAAACTATAAGCTACTTAGCAGCCCATTTTTAATCGAATTTTTCCAAGAAACATAATCGATTTACTTTGGCAATAACTTTAACAGTGAGATTATATAAATGTATTTTTAACAAAATGAGATAAATCATTACAACGATTAAATTTTGAAGGACAAAGACCAATCCCTATCCCACTATCGTCACCCTTTCATTTCACCCATATTACTCGACTTTTTAATATATAACTGTTGATGTTTTATACTCGCTTCAAGTGTTTTACGACACCCTTTAATAATAATACCACACAGTAAGTATAGTTTTTATTATTTTGTTCCTTGGACCGAATGACTGGTTTTATGAGTAAGCTTTAACAACATCTACTAAAAAATATACTATTTATATATAGATATTGTTTTTTTTATTTCTACGAATAGTTCTTACGATTCATTATACAAAATATTTCCACTCTTAAACTATATTTTATAGCATTTTATTTGTATACAAGTGAATAAAAATGAAGTTGGAAACAAAACAGGTTCCTTAGACGGATTACCAACAAATAAAGATATTTTTAATAATACGAGGCTGATCAGTTGTGATCCTCAGGATAAAGTACATGTATGGAATTTTTCGTTGTCATCCTAATCAAAATGAACTTTACTGCATATAAAAGTGCATATGTAGTCCAAAATTTAATTCAATTCAATTCAATTATTTTTTTCAACAATACATTATTATACAGAATAAATCAAAATAATTATAGGATGAGGTATATGAAGGGAAGGGGAAGGTATGACTGACTTTATAAGGAACTATCCAATTATTCACTTTGGACAAACCAAATGGAAAACCATTGGTAAGGATAGTCGGCACCTGATACTAATGATCAAATGCCTCCCAAATATCACTGAGGAAGTGATTCGGTTCAGAATAACCTCGATACTTAGATGAAGTACATACAAGATTTAAATAAAAGCTGTAAAATTACAGAAATCAAGTTTCCCAGTTGAATCGATTTACAAAAGGGCAAATGGGGCTCGTGCAAATAGCGAAACAATTTACATATTATTTCAATAATTTTTTTAGAAATAGCAACTTTTTTTGTGAGAATGGAAACCGTAGTGAAATTGGTTTCGAGAAATTTTGAAAGTGTTTTAAAAATTATGACAATTAGAAAAATGCAAAACTGTCGAAACTTAATTTTCAAAGTTCGAATAAATAAAAATATCAATTTTATAAATTAATTTTACAATACTCTTTAGTTTAGAATAATGTATTACATGTCCTTATGAATAATATTTTACTAATAATTTAAAAATAAAAAATAAAAGCAAAACAGCGAAATTTTTCACCAATTTCGCCACAGATGTTATGTCTCCGATAGTTTGCATAACTGTCGAAAAAACAAACTGTGCTCGCCATTTAAATAGTTTTTCTAAATACAGTGATACGTCAAGACTTGCTAAAACATCGTACACATGCAGCAATTAATATTGATCAGGCTGGCTAAAAGTTGAAATCATCGTGTATCTCGGTTTATTTTAGGTGAAATCTAAACACACCAACTAGCAAATATATCAAAGCACATTTAGGCCTAATATTGTTCTGACCATAATCGTAATATTTTATTTTCAAAATTATCAAAACAATATACTTGGATACATTTAGTTGTTTTATTATTTTCAAATTTCTAATATTATATACCTATGAGTTAACATAATTAAAAATTGATTGTTCTTATTTTATTTTTTGAATAATACATAATGAAATCATTTTCATAATTTTTTAAAATTCATTATATGTTATACGTATACATCGCTCCAGTCTCGTCATGAATATATTATTTTTGTTTAAAAATAAAAAATCTAATTATATCAATTAAATTTAAATATAATTTGCATAAATTTTAAAATGCTATTCATTTGTATGTGATATATTTTAATTGTGATTGATATTTAAATACTATCTACAGAAATTAACTTTATCATCCATATACGAGTACATACCCGATTAATATTAATATTGTTATATGTTAGACTTGGACATGGGAAAATTGAATGTTTCGAACGTATACACCGACATTAATTTGGATGTATTAGCAGGACCAGTATAAGGTGACAAAATCAGAACCTTTTGACAAGACTGATTTTGTTTTGAGAACCATGGTTATGAGACCCGTGTCCGTGGTTCCACGTCAATGTCAATATTTGTTCTCGAGATATTCTAGACGAAAAAAAAACGCAAATACATAGACACACACATATTTCCGAAAACGTTGGATTTGGGTTCTCCATTAAAAGAATTTCCTATGCAGAAAGGTACGGTGACGTTTTCTAAATTAGTACCAATCCGGTCCGGATAATTTTAATAGATTTGACGACATAAACTTTATGAAAAGTATATTGTTTTTAAAAATATGGAAGATAAGTTCATAATTTTTTCTTTTTAAAAATTAACTAAATTTATTTTCCTATAATTTTCCTGCCTTCCTTGGTAAAAAATAATTAACCATCAATTAACTATACCTTTTAACATTATACAATTAACCTTACCTTATAATTAACCTTGGTAAACAATAATTACCTCAATCTCTCGTAGATTACTTCTCAGAAGTTTCATTTCTACCGTGTGTGAATTGCACACACACACACACACTTTTTTTCGATAATACCCACAACATAACAAAAACAAATAAGTTATGGAGTTAAAAATTATTTTCAATTCTATCTCTTTACTAAAAACGATGTTTAACATGGAATTTATATGAAAATATTCTTAAATATTCTTAATTTGAATCATAAAAGAACATTATTAATTTATTATCTTAAAGTTCGATATTTTTACTCTTATATTACGTGACCTAAAACACAAGGCAGCCACGATGTGACGTGTTGTTATACCAGTCTTCCCAACATCATATACCGATAATACTTCACTAAAATGGTAGGCGGCGTTTTACTTTTCAAAAATTTTGTTGTTGTTGTTGCTTTTTATTAAGAAATCAATATTTTGAACATGCTAACTATTTAATAATATTTTTATACATACTGTTACTACATTATAGATGATACAGTCAATATTTTAAAATATATGAATAATTTATTATATTATAAAATGGTTATTTATCCCACAGATTTAATTTAATTTCGTTATGAATAATTTTAAATTTTAATTATAATGATTCAATTTTTGTTTAATATTGATAAAATATCTAGATACATCAACCATCTACAATAAAATATTTTTTTCATTAAGTTCATTAATAAAATATGAATAAATTAATAAATGGTTAATATAACGCGATAAATTGGCAACGACCAGCTAACTTTGAATTGTATTTTATTCTGGATATGAATTTTATATTCAGCCTAATAATATGTAAGGCGGGTACTTAATTTTCATAGATACTCATAAAATCAACTAAATGGTTCATAAATCAACTAGTTAGTCAGTCAATCAACTAGTAATTTGATTATTAGCCGACAATAAAGTCGGTAAAACATTTTTATTTTAATGATTTCCAATTTATCTTTAGATTTTGTAACGACAAGATATATAATGGATGTCTTGGCTTCTTGATCTCTGACCGCCAATAACTGAGTAGACGTATTAAAATTATATATTGAAGCCATGATTCAAAACACACATCAACATGTTGGCTAGCACCACGTGCATGGATTTTTTTTTTTAAACGCTGTATTTTGCGGCAAATTAGATAGAACTCTATTATTTTCCATTTATAAAAAAGGTTCCGCAGAGAATTATTTTCCAAATATTTTTCTTTAATTAACAATTTTTTTAAAAAACAGATAGTAATAACCATAGCTATTAAAATTAAACTAAAAAATGGCGACCAAACCGAAAGCTCATATGGAGTCTATTCTCTATTCGATTTTTATTATTCTCAATCTATAAAAACAATCCCGATAGTAGGAAAACTTGAACAATCACGTCTGTTTTTCAAAAATTGCAATCTATTGAAATTTAGTAACTACTGAGAAGTAAAATGCAAATGATTGTTTTATGATTCGAACCAAGTCCCATTTAATTCAAAGTCTACTTTGCTAGTCATAGGAATGATGTTCGTATAACATACAATGTGTTATTTGAACATAGTTATTATAAAGTGTCGTAACAATGTCGCTAGTTCAATGGTTTTTCAATCCCATCTCAAAATATGCCCAATGTGCCTAATAAAGTTTGTTTATATTCAATAAAAATTAGAAAATGATAAAAATCGCATGTCTTTTTCACGTAGCGTGGAAGAAGCATGAAAAAATGACAGATTTGTTTATTTTTGTTCGAGAAAGAATGTTTTGATGAAAAATTAAATTTTTTTAGAAGAATATGTTCTGAATAACTAAAAAAATGGGATGAATTTAATTGTTTAAGATAAACAATAAAATAACTAAACATTTAAAAGATTATTTTCATGTGTTAATATACTTTAGTGAGTGAGTATATGTGTGTATACACTGTAGTGTAAATAAGAAGTGCAATACGTTATAAAAATATGGTCATCAGTCTTGGTAAGGTTCGTGTGCTATACATGCATAATATGTAGATACTAGGCTTTAATACTTTTGCCACTGGACTGTTGGGGAAGAACTTCCTCAAATGAATGCAGTAGGATTCGAACCAAAGTTTGTTAAATTTAAAGTCAACTATGTTATTTTTATAATTATTAATGAGAATTCTAGGATTTTTCGAATAAATTTCGATTTGTTCCCCAATTTCCGAGATCAAAGACCAAATGGTGCAAACCGTCACCAAATTAGCAACGAGTAACATCTCCTCAGAGAATCATTACAACTAGCTAATTCATACTGACGATGACTACTTTGTAGTCGAAATACGTATTTATAAAATACAAAATGATTTGATCTAGGAAATTGGGGAAAAAATAGAAATTTATTCAACTATGTTAGTCATAGTATTATATGTACATTACTGTATACATTACTATATACAGTTTCGTAACAGTATCGCCAATTTATTGGTTTTACCCACCTCAAAAACATTCTTAAAACCCCAACGTCCAAACGTTTTCCCCAACGTTCTTAAAACAGTTTTCATTGCAAAAACCCCAGCTAAAAAATTATCCTTTTAACCAACATACAAAAATAATGATGCTCTCAAGTAGTTTTCTTTGAATGTTATATTTCTGGAGTTTCACTTTTAATAGTGTGGTCCATGTGACCTTCAAAGCAGGTATGCCAAGATCAAAAAATTATGTATGTTTAAATGTATGTTTGTTCAAGTCTTTCTCAAAGAATAGTTATTAAATATGTAATGAAATATTCCTTTTTCGACCATTCTAATTTTAGTCGTGCTAAAGGATAACTTTAAAGATGGTAACCATATAAATTTAAGCTAAAATTCAATCAGTTTGAAATTATAAATAGAAGTTTTTAATTGAAAAGTATTTATAATTTTTTGACTTGTTCCGATTAGTCAACCATTTTCGAAGTCGACGACTACTCAGCGACTATTCAGTTATGAGTATCGAGTATCCAGGTTGTAACTTAGAATGTATTTCTTAATACAATTTATTTTGGACTTCTTAAATAAAAACCTTTATTGTTATTTAATATTTTGTTATTTTTATTTTAGAATGAGTAATTTTGAATCAAAATTACATGTACATGTTGTAATGTAAAAATTAAAAAAACAGTTTTAAAAATTCTAAATATCTTTCATAAAAACAAAAACAATCAGATGTGTAGCCATATATTACCAAATCAAATTAAATTTGAATCATACATATGCCTTCTTTAATTTTTTTAAATTTTTTTCTTGGTGGGCTGATCACGCGGCCGACTAATCATTTCGGATAAAGTCAAATTTGGATTTTTCGGATAAACTCTAAAATTTTTTTATTTTCGAAGGCGGTCCTTTTTATTTAATTTTATTACGTATTTGTAGATATGCATGGAAATATCCGAATGATCATTACTAAGGTACACATCATAACAATTTAAACATTTTTTAATTTATTTTTTAATAAAAATAATAATTAAATTAAGTAAAAGTATTTTTATTCTCTTGGTATACAATATTGTTTTGCTATCTAAAGAAGTTACAACTGTTTGTAGATTTATTCTTCTGTATTAAATAATATTCCACAAGTATTCTGATCAGAGGCAGAGTTCTTCTACTTCGTTGTAGAACAGTTTTATACATGTGACATACAATATGCTTTGTTTATTACTGATTGTCGAGAGAAAGTCTTACTCACTACACCTCCCTGTCTCTTGTGATTAACGATAATATTCATGTATAGATGATTTTGAAAAGTCGACATTTTATGGAAGAGAAAATTTTTACGTAAAAAATTATTTTTTGTACCCTCGAAAAATTGGGTGCTGTTTTCAACAGAAAATAAATTTTTTATAGCAAACTCTTAAACGTAAGGCGTTCAATTTTTAGTAAGTCATTCGTTCAAAGAATTAGAACTGCTTTAACATCATGCATGTTTTAATTTATGCGTAGTGATTTTTAAAATTTCCAATTTTTTAAATGTTTTAATTTTGAATATAGGACTCCCGTAAAATTTTTTTTCGTTCTTCCTCTGTCGTACTCTTCGGGCTTATATTATAAGCCTGTAGTTTTTAATTACGTTTAATCAGAATGTCGAAGAATATATTTATTTGATCGGTTGATTTGACTGTTAAGAACAGTCCGAATAAAGTTCCTAGCATTCAACTTATTAGGTTATTGCTTGAAAACTAAACGTATGCTTATTGATGTTGAAAGAACACTTTTCTTAATGATTTGTGTATAGTATGTTCGAACAATTAATTTCAATAGAGCAAAAGGGGAAAACAATCTTAGTACACCTATATAGAATATAATACAAACATATAAAAAAATTGATACCATTACTATAATTGATAAATAATACTATAATTATTCACTCAACACAAAGTTCTCTTCAAATTCTTTTTTTAAGATTTAATATTGCAGATTACATGATTAATGTGAGTATACTTAATATTCATAATTAAATTTCCACTATTAATGTTTTTTTAAATAAAAATGTAATAACACTTTGTAAAGTATATTATGATAGCATTGCTTATTTTTTTATGTATTTTAATATTATTTTATCCTTTTTCCCTATGAAAAGTGATTGTAAGACCTTACTGTATATTAATGGAACCGAAAAATAATATTTAAACTATAGCAGAAACTTACTAACTAATAACTACTTCGAAAACAGGTAAAAGTCCATGAACACACTATTGTTTATTAAGTACTAAAGAGATTTTGTTGAAATTTATACTTTTGATTGTAAGCATAAAAGCTAGACAGCGGATGATGCCAATTTTTCAAACAAAACACGTGTTTTTTTTTTTTGTTGGAAAGTTATCAATTAAACTTTTGAGAGATACCATTGGCCACAGTAAATCGCAGCTTTTGGAACGAGACCCAACAAAGATGGGATTTCAATAATATTTAAATAATTTTTTTTTCTAACCCTATCAAATTAAAGGATGATACAAGAATTTTGTACAATTATTTTAAATAAATTTAACTAATGCCAAAATATTATTTAAAATATTCGTTTCTTCACGCCTTTGGCTATAATACCTAGCCATAAATGATCTTATGAAATCTCAAATCCTTTTCCTATAAAATAAACTCTTGTATGAATTAAAAGTAAAAAGATAGAATGCAAGTTATTTGTTGATATATCTAAATAAAGTATAGTGATTGTGCCGCTTGTTATAATATATAGTTAGTTAAATTCTATTAGTAAACTTAAAGAAGAAAACAGAAAGGGGTGGAAGTATTTCACTTACCTTCTTTACTATACTATGAAACATGTACAAGAGTCACTCATAATTAGCATTCTGGGAGTTGACTTATTAACTTAAAACTTAATTCACTTTGAATAACAATATGAACAAATCTAGACAATAATATTATGTAGCATATATATAGCTACCTACCTCCTTGTAAACTGTAAACTGTAAACTTATTCTTTCTACAGTTTTTCGATGTTAATACTAATTTTAATTTTGCCTCTATATATATATACACAAAAATTTGCATATGAAATCGATGTGTCGGCTCGATTTTTTGTCTTGCCGTTCAGAGCTTTGGGATTAATAATTAATTGTATTCATTAGAGGCAAAAATATTCTATTCGAACTTCTAAAATCCAGAGGCAAAGGAATAATTAATTAATTAATTAATAATTAATTGTATTCATTAGAGGTAAAAATATTCTATTCGAACTTCTAAAATCCAGAGGCAAAGGAATAGCAAGGGAAACTAATTTAAACCAATATTTATATGAGAAAATGTTGTCACCTGAAGATTGTGGGTTTGCTTGTTTAGAGTTGGGGTCACACGGGTATACGGGGTTTTGTTTCTTACGTTCATCCTATAATAAGATACCCAAATAGTACTGAGATCTAGTTTAGTTAGTTTGCACGGCTCTGTGGTTTTTACAGTCCCTACATCCCTTCTATGATAAAATAGCTGGGCCATTTTTGAGTCAGGCTACAAAGGGTCTGCAAATTTTTTATTCACTACGTTCAATCAGTGTCAGATATTATAATGCAGTATGCTTAGTTTATAAATTACTTAAAATGGAAAGATAACAATTGGTGATTAAATTCTACCCTGAAGTCGTAACTCTGAGCCAGTCGTGTTTTTAATAATTCTATTCACAGAAAAAAATATTAAAACTTGCTTTGTTACAATATTATCCACAGACAAAAGTATTATTATTCCGTGGATGACTACCCATATTATTAAGCTACTCGTGACTCTAGACTACTCGATTATAAGCCAACTGCCACCCGTGCTTTTTATTCTTATCACAAACAAAAATTATAAAAAATATTTTTTCGAGCTTCTCGATAAATTTTAATACAGAAAGTCTACTTAAAATAATATTCCATTCGTGTTTTTAATGGTATTCACGGGTAAAAATATCCTGTGATTGTAAGCCAACCGTGACTGTAAGGTAAAAGATGTGTTTAAAACGATGTCTTGAAAATAATGTTTTTTAGTATAAATAGAATTTAAAAATTTAGCTATTTCCGTATATCAATTACTCGAAAAGTAATTAGTTAAATGTAATGAGTTTGTATGCCTAATTTGAATCTAAACACAGTGTACAGAACATAAGATTAACAAAAATCTGAAGAAAGTGATACAAAAATGTTTCTCATTATTTTTATTGATATTTCACGGATACCCATAGCCCAGAATATCGCATGCCTGTGTTTTTCCTTATTCGAATGCAAATATATATATATATATATATATATATATATATATATATATATATATATATATATATATATATATATATATATATATATATATATATATATATATATATATATATATATACCAAATTCAAAACTTCTATTTACGGATGAAATAAAACATTAGATAAGAAAGGTCCCATCAGTCTTTTCGGCTAATTAAGCATAGATGGCAGACAAAAAATTGTCTCATTATCAGTTTGATCATTGTGCATTGATGAGTATAGGACAATAAAAGACATTTTATTTATATAAAAAGGTTTTTTATAAACATGCCCAACTGTGTCCTCACAGCTTGTGTGTTATTTGTTTCTTATTTGGAGATGTTTGCTTTTTCTGTGTTTATTGTAAATATTTTCATTCAAAAACCCTTTCGTAAACCATTTTGTATAATTTTTAGCACTTTACCTCATTCAATGCACTTTTGAGAGATAAAAAAATTGTTTCTCTTAATGTATTTGGACGGCCACAAAGTCATTGATACCGGTTGTATTTTGTAAATAAATCGTCCTTCGATGATGGTTCGATTTTGGTTATGCAAAATCCTGTTTCATTGTACGATATTTTAATAATATTTTCTCAAAATATCATTAAAAAAAATTCAAGTCAAAATTTTTACATCTAGTGAGATAGAATGCTTCTACAAATTGAATGTTTATATAGAGGTTTTATGGCTGGTCTCATCAGATTTTTATAATTTATTTTTGTTATGCAAGAAAAAATAAACTTTTTTTAGTTTTTTTTTTTTTTGTTCCGTGACTGCTTTTGTTACACGAAGTTTTTCTTTAATTAAGGATAGGTGGAATACAATTAATAATTTTTATTATAGAAAGATTGTAAACAATATTCTGACTAATTTAATAATGGTTTTTATATATTCTAAACGTGTAAAGATCCTAAAAGTACACCGAAGAAGTGTATCGGATTTGATACTCAAGACAGCCTTCTGAATTGATTACAGTATTAAATAGCGAATTTATTTTGACAAAAAATACAAATTAATTTTAAATTTGATATTAAATTTAACGTGAAACAATAAAAGCAATTCTCTAAATGCTACCCTATAATTATTATAAATTTTCTCAGTTTCTCAATTTGAAAATACGAGTATATTTTCACTATTATTGCATTAATTACAATACATATTTTATAATAATGATAGATATTCGTATTATTATCGGAATTGAAGCGAATCTAAACAGCTTATAAAATATGTTTCAAATATAACTTGTTTTTAAAAAACAAAATTTTTTCTATATGGGCTTATCTTATATCACTTCGTTTAAAAATTCCTATCTATGAGACCAACCTGACCGTTCTGCCAAATGTGCGCCACGAGCATGGAACATATCAACTCCCAAAACGTCAGATTGATGTTATTTATATCACAGAGTAATCGTATTATAAAAATTTAACACATACAAAAGCACATTCTACACACAATTGTCGCGAAACAAGAATAAAGGGTCATTCTAATTGCCCTCATATAAAAGGCAGCTAAACGGATTTGTAAACGGAGATAAAAAAGTAATTCATGAAAAAAAAATTTTATACTTAACATTTTGGTAAAAAAATTTTATAGATGTTCTTTTTGTTAATCTATATTAAATATTTTCACCTGGGAAATTTCGGAATCTAAGTTATTATTTTTCTAATACCAATACTATATATGACTATTTACCAGTACTTATATATTATTTAGAAAATTTTTCGTTCAAATTTCGTTCAATATTCTCCAATGGAAAAAATTTGTGTCGGGGTAAATTCCAAAACAATTATTATTTTATTTTTCAAATTTTCTTTTTTGATATAATTTTAAAGATCTAGATTTTAATGTTCATTCGTAGACAAAAAATGATTTGCATAAGAACAAATTTTAGATATAATGTTCACAATTCATTTATTTTATTTTCAATATTTTTGTTCTGAAGAGGAATTGGAATTATGTTATTTTTAGGTTATTCTTTGTTTGATAGATACTTTATAAAAGACCGCTGTCAGTAAAAGATTACGTGTGGTGAAAACAACAAAGCACACTAAATATAGAAAATACAAAAGGATTTATAAGACGACAGTGAGAGGATTCACCATTCAACCACGAACACATAAAGGGTACTGGCTAAATAAACTGATTGTAGGAGGAAAATTTTCAAAGTTATAATTTTCAACTTTTATAGTTTTGCAAACAAAATATGACATTAAATTAATTCATTAATAGAAAAATTTTATAATTCAGAATTATCTTCTTCCTACATCGCTTTTCCATCCACAAAAACGAACTTAACTCTCCATTGACTGCATATTAAATTTTGTGAATCGAGTTGTTTATTCCATTTCATTTGATAACTTGGCGTTTTAAGGCTATTAGTTAAGATTTGCATTTTCCGGAGAAACACTTACGTCCTCACAAAATTTAAATGAAAAGTAAGAAAACTAAAGGTCGATAACTAAAATTGTTTTTGTTAAAAGATTATTTTCCTTTACAATCACAATTTTTTCACCACATTGTTATACAATAAATTGTGACATTCCAGGTTTTTATCTCTACTTTTCGCACACAAACAGATACAAACATATCAAACCTATGTAAATTATTGAACCCATTTAAATGTACCAAGATTGATGTTCTTATTCACTACCTTACTTTATTTTAAATAAAGGATGAATTAGTCCGTTTACAGCAATATAAATAGACAAAACGGATTTAGAAAATTGATTGGGTCTCTAGATCTACTAAATTTTCGTGCAGTATAAAGTGCTCTAATTATTACGGAGAAAAAAATTATGAAGTTATACTTTTTTAGGCGCGTTATAAAAAAATGATGATTGTGAAATTTTAAGATGCACGCGCATCAACGTCACACAAAATTCACAGGATGAAGCTATTGTTATGATTTATGTTACACTTAATGTAAGAAAATATATATTGATTTATTGAATTTTCAAATTTAAACTGAGCTTTATTGACTGTATTCGCTATCCTTCTCCAGTCTGTTTATTATTTTATTGCATTAAATTATTTGCATGCAATTAAAAATTGATTTTTAGTGATGCCAAAGAAGTATGACTTCTGATGCGCGTTCATAAGTACACGAACCCAATATTTTTGAAAATATTATGTTGAAGGAATGTGCGAAATATTTGCACCGACCAACTGTGCTAAAAAATAATTAAAAAACAAATAAAAAACGATATTTTTTATTTTTAAAATGTGCTATCCACTAATATATGCAAATCACAACTTCATTGAATGATTCTCCCCATCAAATTCATATTCGACAACAATATGCGTTTTGAGTTTCGACAGCAAGTTAGAGTGTTCTTTCAAAATCAAATTTCTCATTTCAAATGAATGTATAGAATGTGAGGTAATACAACTATAAATAACTATAACACTTTCACATTAACTTGTAATAAATACTAATGGTTATAAAGGACATGAGATTACAAAACACAAGTATACATAGGAATAATAATAGTTGCCTCAAGGTAAAAGATTTGGTAAGGTAGTTTCGCCAAGAAGTATAAAACAATCATATTAAAATATATTATCCATTTTTATTTCCATTTTCATTAAAAATAATTCACAGCCTAATAAATCAATGACAAAAGTTTTACATAAATTGAAACAAAACATATATTCACATATTTTAAATTGTTTTTGTAAACGCTGGTTCAAAAACAAATTATCAATATACCATGTGATATTGATATAATAGTTGTATATATATATATGTATATATATATATATATATATATATATATATATATATATATATATATATATATATATATATATATATATATATATATATATATATATATATATATATATATATATAGTAAGCTATAAAAGAAACGAGCAATGGTCAATATTTGAGTTAAGTTTGGCATTCAATAGCTTTTAAAATATTTTTGTAAAAATTAAAGTGAACCTATTATAAAGTTAGTTATTACCTTGAGATTGGCACTCAACACCTTTCCACAGGTATCTAATAGCTAACAATTATTCAGCTACGAAGAAAAGTGATAACTGCGTCTTTACATTGCCTTTAACCGCCGCGATTTTTTGTAGGCGGTATGACTTTTAAAAAATTTTATATAATAGTTCAAAAATTAAATATGTGGATTTTATTCGTGTTCAAACAAAAAGGCTTACTTATTGGGTTACATAATTATTCTTCTATTAAAGAATAATTCACTACTTTTGATTATATATCCATGCACCAAAGATAAAATTGATTAATTATTATTTCTATATTTTTAAAAACGTCTCAAATTGTTTTTCTTATCATATTGAAAAAAGAGTGAAATAATGTAATGAAATTAAGAAAAATAATTTGAGTAATAAATAAAACTTCGATTTATAGTAGTGAAGAGTTTACAAGCACTGATCCACACTTGGTGCTTGGCCCCCAGAACATTTTTGTTGCCAGCCAGCCCATGCTTCTAGTCCTTGTACGCTTTCAATTAATCTTGCACAATCTACATCATCGCTAATGTCATCGTTCAAAAGATCTGTAAAATAAATAATTCCTTTAAAATCTACATTAAAATTATTTTTATTCATTATCCAATTACTTATTTTAAAATGATCGATAGTTTTTATAGGCATTTTAGAATAGAAATTCTTAATGGGGCAATTTTAGGAGACATAAAAACAAATAAAAAACGATTTTTTTTATTTTTAAAATGTGCTATCCACTAATATATGCAATTCACAATTTCATTGAATGATTCTCCCCATCAAATGTATATTCGACACCAATATGAGTTTTGAGTTTCTACAGCAAGTTAGAGAGTACTTTCAAAACCAAATTTTTAGATTAGGTTTTCTTAATGGGACAATTTTAAGAGACATAAGCACTACATGATTGAAAGATTACTGATGCGGTGCCAATAAGAGCATCATATCTTTTATAAATTCCCAACCCAAAATTTTTATATGGCTTAGTTATAATTAGTTTTACAAATTTTTCCTCTACGAAAATTGTGAAAGAGTACTGAAACATATTTTAAATAATAAAAAATTTTTGGTTAACAAATATTGGTTATGCATTGCACTTCAATTCTATCTGGCCAATCAAGATTTTAGCTAATAATATTTATGGAAATATATTTACGATTTTTTATGGGAATATCTCGAAAAATAGCCACGAAAGAAAAGTCTTTAATCGGTTTGTTTTAAATTGGAGCATTATAAGAAAAATTATATTCAATTTATTGGTAGCTTCCATACAGCGATAGTTTCACGCAAATATCTAGAAAAACGCCTATACCTTATCCAATCCTCATGTTCCAAAAACAACTAAATATTTGTATTTCAACTGCATACAATACACTTAGTAATTATACTTACCACTACAAGCTATATTACAGTCTCCGCCGGGGCCATCGGCACCACACCAATATCTATCATTAATTTGGAATAGACCATAATCGTAACTACCATCTGTATTTGGTCCACCAACAACACTAGTGTCTCCACTGCTCTCACTCTCAACTAAGCAAGTCCCTAGAACAAAAAACAAATGCAAATTTAAAAAAATAGTTACCCAGTATTCAAGACCTCCACACCTGGATTCTTGAATAATAAGAGTATCTTTTTCTTGGAAATATCTTACAGAACAATTAACGGATTATAAAAAAGGCCTTTATTTATGTCATATAATTTTTACTTACAGTCTGGTAATTCTGAATCATCAAATCCATGTGCTTGAAGCTCATGAACAATTCCACATTCGTCTAAAACTTTCCCAGAAACAAAAGTGAAACATATAAACACTAAAACACTGAACAATTTCATTTTGGATAGATTTGATTTGGTATTAATGATAAAATAATTGAAAAAAATTGAATGTATTAAATATGGTGCAAGAATATAACTCATTACAAAAACGTTTGTCCTTTTATATGAAAAAAACTAATTAAAAAAATATATAATATAGTTTTGAAAAATTTACTTCCAATATAATATATTTGCTAGGGAAATTAAAGTTCTTTTTTGCCAATGCACATAGCATAAATATCGTTATTGAATATTAAGCTAATCAGTTTCTAATTTCGAACTGATAACGATAACGATATGAATGACAATTACGAAAAAATTGAAATTGATATATGTATATATATATATATATATATATATATATATATATATATATATATATATATATATACATATATATATATATATATATATATATGTATATATGTATTTGCCCATCCCTCCATTTCAAATGTCGTTAATTCTTAACGTCGGAGCACAAACATCCAAAATAGAGCAACTAATGAATTCATAAATAGCACTATAGCTTTTAATATGTTTCGGATAAATTTCTCATTGGAGAGGTAATTCAAAGTTAAGCCCCACCCCCCATTTCAAATGTTGCTATCTCCTTAATGGTTTTAGCTCAAAAATCTAAAATTGATCAACTAATGAGCACATAAATAGCACTAAATTTTTTGATAAGTTTCGAAAAAATTTAGGGTTGGAGAACCAAGTCAATATTAACCTGCCCTACACTCCCCTCGATTTGAGCACAAAACAGTTTGAGCACAATAATCCAAAATACAGCAACTAATTAGCACATAAATAGCACTAAATTTTTCGATAGTTTTCGAATTAGTTTTTGATCTGGGGGCTGAGGCCAGGTTAACATGGGTAATATTATATTAAGTATATTTACAGTAAAATAGTTATGTCTCTTTTTACTCTTTTAATTTTATAATTTTTGTTTTATCTTATGAAGTTTTATTCACCTAAAAATATCTTCTAATTTCATAAAAGATACATAAATTATATTGAAGAAAAGATTATATATAAAATTTATATATTTTGTAGGAAAAAAAAAAATTATCACTTTAAAAATATTTCATTCATTATTATTTTAAAAAATTGTATACATAAATTGAGTGGTGTTTCCCCAATGATTATTAACATATTTTCATTGATAATTCTGCAGAATTGATTATCAGCGCATTAAAGTGATAAGACATCCGGCCATTAATAGCAGAATTATTTTTTTCTTTTTATTAATGAAGCTAGAAAATACACAAAGCGATATTTGAAAAAAATGTTTTCGAAGCAAACAATGAAATAAAACAAAAAATTGTGATAATGCTCCATTTTTCGTCAGATGTTTTCTATTCGATTCGATTAAATGTAATAAAAACCGCGTTGTGACATGGCATGGCAGTAACTAATTTTTGGACACAATTATAGGGTAATATTTATAACTAATACAAAAACTCGAAATATTTAAAAGAAGTTTATCAAAGACCAGAACTTCACTCTAAAATTCTTTTAATTTTTAAATTTTTGAACAATGGAAGAATTTTCACTTTAACCCCTCTCGATTTCATTATAAATATCTCTATTGGAGTTTCTTCTCTTTCTACAATATTGTGTTTCACTTATGCGGTTAAAAGAAGAAAATACATAAGTAACAGAAAAAAAAATACATGAATCGAAAACCACAAACATTTAATTGTTCTCTCTTGTTTTTTTCCTTATTTAGTTGTTAGTGGGTTTGGTAAAATTTCATTAATTCTAGTTAAAAGTTTTATTATCATCATTTGTGTATTTATTTTTATTTACGTATATACGAAGGACGACGGACAATGGAGTCGAAGAACGTACAATCATATACTTAATGAAGAAATATTTTAGTTAAAGTCTTTAGAGATTTAATAGTACACAACAGCAACAACTAAATTCATATATTATTTTCCAGAAATTACTGACTTTTTTCATTTTCATTTTATGTGTACAATATACATATTATTTCTTGAAGTGTATGTGTTATAAATTCAGATCGATGTCGTTAAAAACGTAAAAATGAAACGTTTACTATATAGTTGGACGGGAAATTTGTACATCAAGTATAAAGTTCGCTTACTTATGCACAACGTAACCCTGACAAGCGTCAAACAAATGGATATAAGTTTTTCATCTCATAGATTTGCGAAAGTAAAATTGTTTAATTTTTTGCATTTTTTGTCATATTTGTTAATACATTCATTGGGCGACAGACCTCACTAACGTATAAACCATACCCCTTTATCGTAATTGGTTTATATCTTCCCAACTATTAATTTCTTCATATTTTTTGAGAAGATAATAATATTGTTCTTTAAAATTGTTATACAACCTCTAATAGTCCAATGAGGCTCAAATATTCCTATATAGCGAATATAGTGATAAACGAGCCTAGAAAATAACATAAAAGTCTAAAATCATGTTCGAAAGTTACAGCGGTACAAACAAAAATTTCTTAAAATCCAGAATGAGACATCTACAAAAAAGACAAACCGTAATGTACTATAATATATAAAATACACCGTATTTTTTTTTATATTTTCGCAGACAAATAACTATAAAATACAAATAAATAAATGTCCCAATGTTGTTAATAGTGTATTTGAAGAAATTGAAGCCGAACAAATATTTCATAATATACATCGTATTTTTTCAATTTTCGCGGATTACTAACTAAAAAAAAATAAAATATCCCAATGTTAGGAATAGTGTGAATTATTTGAAAAAATTGTAGCGGAACAAACATTTCCATATGGTACTAATTTCGAAAACTATACCAAAAACGCTTTTTATGCTGCACATTATCCCATATAATAGTGTAACTTCCGGAAGAATTAAATTGAATCTCAAAATTAAATTTCAGACAAATCGTTGAGTTTGTAGTAAAACTAATCCATTAGTATGTTGTCTTAATCTTCGATTTATTTATTTATTTTATTTTATTTTTTATTTTTTTTATTTATTTATTTTTATTTTTTATTTTTTTTTTTTAAGATAATACTCCAAATTATAATAAAAAGGAGGAGAAAATAAAGACTATGAAACAAAACTAATTTACAGGTTATTATTGAAAAACAGTAG
The DNA here is from genome assembly GCA_020423425.1 of Chrysopa pallens. Classification (NCBI taxonomy): domain Eukaryota; kingdom Metazoa; phylum Arthropoda; class Insecta; order Neuroptera; family Chrysopidae; genus Chrysopa; species Chrysopa pallens. Next base: position 87,335,228 of record CM035591.1, read on the forward strand.
AAAACATGAAATTAAGTGAAATTATAATAAAACTCGATAAAAACACTTCTTAAAGTGCTCATATTTCCGACTACTTCCGCAACTCATAAAAATGACATCTTTCATAGCTCAAAATTATGGCTTCTGTTGAAAATCAGAAAAAGACTTCTTTACGAATTAACAATCCCAAGAAGTAAGAAAAAAACTACTAAAAGAGTTCTTAATGATTTAATAATATTTTGTCAACATAAAATTATATGGATAATTAATGAGAACTCTAGAAATAAAATAATTTTTTTCGTTTTATTTCCACGAAAGCAAGAACAAAATATGCTGTCTAGTTTTGTACACGTTCTTAACCACTCTATCAGAATAACGCTTTTATATAGTTTGTCGTTCATCCTGTTTGAAATACACATATATTTTATGGATAGTTTTATGTTTGTATTATTATAAAAAGCACTAATGATTTCTAATGTTGTAAAGGACAGGATAATAAATTAAGGAATGCATATACACATTCTTAAAAGTTTTAAACGTCGGTTGTTTTTCAGTACTAAAATGTTCATTGTATATGAGCTTTTATTTAAGTTTAGTGAGCTTTTACATATTACGTATTTTATAAGTCGTAGACATTTCATGAAATTCGAGCATTTCATAAAAATAAATGATTTTGTTTACACCGCTTCTTGAACTATGGAAATTTTTTGAATGATGTTAAATTTTCGGCATTATAGATGTAGAAAAGATTTTTCAGTGCGTAATCTCTTGGGCTATACCAACATTTTATTTAGAAAATTAACTGATGTATTAGCATTTTATTTGGTTCTGTGAAATAAAAACCATTCTTCTCAAAGACTTCTAATCTTTGTAATTTTTTTAATCGCTATTGCATAGATTGTTTTGTGCCTGACAAGTTTCGATTATACTGTCATTCGTCAAACGGTTTGATTATTGTTTTAATTTTTTCTTTGTAAATTTAATAACCAAAATAAACAAATTTATAAAACTATTATTATTCATTTGTAAGAAGGCCTAATATTTTCTTTCAAGTCTCTGTGACATAAAAGCTATTTTAGAGCTCTACACCTAGAGACACCTAGTGATAAACATCATTTCTTGATTGTATCATTTCTTTTTAAATCATTTTAAAAAAAAGAATACCATTTTATTTCGATCGATATCCCTTTCGCACGAATCATGAAATAATTTTTCTCGATCTACGAAATGAAATTGATTTGTTCTGGGTATCATTCTCATACCTGAGACTCCTTCTTCCACAGTATATCCTTTAAATAATATAATCAAATGTACCGGAAATAACAATACCCGATAAAAAAAAAGCCCGGGAAAAGTATCACTCATGATAAATATATCGTTTTCAATTTATAATATTTAAATTAAAAATTATTATTTTGAAATTTTGAACCGCCAATTTAAATTCAAACAGATATGTTGGTATGAACATATTAAAATCCATAGGCGATATTTGGTATTGAGCACGGGCCTACGTATTTAAGGTCTCATTAGCGTAGGCTTGCGAATTTAAATACCAGTTTACATGGATCTGCAGGTTTTATGGACTACGTTCTCCTTGTGAAAAGAATATCAAATAAATATTCAGAGTAAAGGTAAAATAGGTTTGCGTATTTGGTATTGAGTTAACACACGTCTGCCCTACATTTTTTGGCCCTACGTTCAGTCTATGAATAACATACCCAGGTGATGTTTGGGGTCACTTTAGTGTAGGTTTGTGTATTTGAGATTGATTTATTATGAATCTGTGTGATAATTGCATATCTCTGCTAAAATCAATATCAAAATTTGAATTTTTCGTTAAATTAAGTATATTTTTAGGTATATTAAAAATCAGTTTGAACTACGTGAAATTGTGAAGGATTTATCTACATAGAATCCATCTACTTACCTAATACTGTTCAGATAAAAGTAAAAGATACGATAAACAATGTCCAATGCAATATATTGCCCATAATTAAGTTTAAAAATCGAATTAAAATTAGTTCTATATGATATGTATTCTTATCAAATAACTAGGTACAAAAATATAATCACATAACTTAAAAAATTTCTTATATTTTTAATTATGGTTATTTTCATGAGGAAATATACTTTTACAACCTATATTTTTTCAATGGGTTAATTTGTCGCATGGATAACTTGTCGTTGGGATTTATCACAGGGTTTTTTATGGCAGAATACTTGGACAATTTAATGTACTCAATTTTTTACATATTTTATTGCTTGTCGCAATTTTATCTAACTGTTTACAGGTGGAATTTTATGAAATGCCTGCGACATATATATTACTTACATTTACTTTTATATTTACTTCGTTAAAACTTATTTACTCTTCAACATTTTACACTGTAAGTTATCACGGATTCAGTTTTATTCTCTAAAATAATGATTGAATCTACCTAAAAGATACTAATATCGTTTTAACAAATTAATCTTCATTCAATTTCTGTTAGTTCATGGTACTATTTTAATTTTTAAATGCATTTGTGAAAATAAAATTTATAAACTTTTTAGCATTTACAAGAAGTACGATCAATTATTTCTTACGAACCAGAACTTCAGTTGGACTTTAAAGAAAGCAGTGTAAATTTTCAAGAAAATTATGGGTCTAAAACTTTTTAGAAAATTTATAAAATAAATAATTTAAAAATCAAATAACCGACTGCATAAAAGAAAATTTAAAAGTAATATAATAAACCGACCGAAACAACAGAATAGAAAACAAAATCAAGATAAACAAAGTAAACTCTATTTCAGTTTAACAGACCAATTTATGAGAATGTCAGGCATGTAAAAATAAGTAAAGTTTATTTATTTTTTGTGGAGCTTTAAAGCGTCTGACTAAAGTTCTGGTCCATAAAAAGTGTATGACACTTAATTTAGTACTTTTAAAATAATATTCCAGGAAATATATATAAAAATCAGCCATGTAAATTTAAGTTAAATAACTCTCATTTTTAGTTACTTGTCTCACCGGGTACCTACCCAGGTGTGACAAAACGAATTGTACTAATGCACAGGTATTCAAAGTATACGAGACGCGACTGAGATCCTAAAGTTTCATCTGTGAAAATAAGTTATGTCTGATCGCTCTGGGATCTTACTCTAATATAATACAAAACCAAATTTTAATGCGTACTTCAATCTATTTAGGAATTACATACGACTTTCAACATATACTACGTAGCAAACAAACTCATTTTAACTCTCGATTGTAAGGAAAAGTGATATAAAACTGCTATTCTGCCCCCACATCCTTACATAATCTGTATCCAAAAATATATATTAGGCTCATATCATATTTTTTTCATAAATATATGGTTATTATCATTTATTTATATAAAAATTGTTTATATTTGGCATCATTTCACATATAAAATACATGACATTTTGTTGGCAATAATCCGTATTAGTTCACATAGGGCATGGCAACCAGGCAATGCTATATTATATGAAAAGAGTATAAACAAAATGTGTTAAATCTGTTCGTTTATAGATAGATAGATAGATATATGCTTTGGATATAATATATCTTGTACAATGGTTAGCTCGCCAACAAACACATTACATAATAGCAGTCCCAGTCCCAGTCCTAACATCAGAAAGATAGGCAATGTCATAATATCTACATTGTTGTTATATATCACCATATGGACAATAAATAAATAAGCCCATAAAATATTCTGATTGTGATAATACAAGGTGGTATTTAAAATTGGACACTTAACAACATTTTCAATATATATATATTTTTTTTTTTTTTGCATAGTACGGGAGAACTGGGTAATGGCGATCACTTAAGGAAAAAAGTGAATAAAATAAAAATAAAATAAAAAGTTATATTTATATTTCAAAAATTTTAAAAGATATAGAAATTAAAATTCAATTTTGATCATCGTTAGCCACACACGCGGTTAATCGTGTTGAGTTAGCTCTTGAATTTAAGAAATAGTTTCCGCTCTAGACAAACGTCATCCTATCCAGTTAATAAATTAAATCAATCAAATGTTATTAAGTGCAAAGTGAATAATTAAAACTTATACAAACAAAAATTCAATCTGGTTATAAATTCGGAAACGTCCCAAACAAATTTCATAAAATAAAAATAATTCAATCAACAAAAATGTAGTTAACCAAATAATTTACACAAGTAACATATTGACCTTAAACTTAATTTCTATTAATATTAAAAATTAATATTATTTAATCAATATCGAAAAATTATTGAAAAATAACCTACTATTTAAAAAATGTATGATTAAATAATAAACGAAGACAAATTCAAAGAAATTATTATAACAAAAAAGTGAATTCAATAAACAACTAGACTGTTGAAAAATTTGAATTAAAAGAAAAAAGAAAATTAAAATGTTTTTCTAGTTAAAAATTCGAGCAAAGTAAAAGCCGAAAATCTTAATATTTGCCACAAAGAAAATAAAGACCATAAATTATCAAAGAAATTAGAAAAATTTCCAAAAATTCATAGCTCAATCACAATATGTATCGAATACATGCTTCAAGTTTCTTCATTTTTTTTTTTAAATTCCAATGGTTCGTTTTCAAAGACCTTATTGAATTGAAGATCCATTTACCTCTAAATATGTACACAAACATATTTATATAAATAAATAAAATATATTATTGTTTGTAAAAATAAATCAAAACTACCAAAAATATTTAATACTGTAGTGAGTATTCTAATAAATGCTCTCTTATATATAGCTATAACGTATACTAAATGATTGAATTACATCACTCAGTTTACCGAATGTATTAAACAAAACGTATTTTCTTTTCCATTACCAGAACTATCACTAAGTTCATTCTATTCGAAAAAAATTCAGAAATCCTCAACATTATCATCTCAATTAGAGCAAGAGCAATTTGTTTATTATATATATATTAGTAGCCAGGCAGAATAAAATCAAAGCCAGCCTCTTAAAGTCCAAACTTCGTAGTTTTATATTTTTCGTTTCGTTAAACATTTTTACTGTCGATTTTTAGACTAGGTCCAATTAATTGGTCGACAAATGTAGTTAATGGTGTAAGTTATTAAAGAAACATCGATCCAGCTCTGTAAAAGCTCCTGTGTGATGGGGATGGTGGTATATACGTATCGTTTCTTCCATTTACAGGTAAACTATATATCTTATAGAAAAAGTAACATGTAAAAGTCGTAAATAATATAAAACTAGACATTAATAACAACAACCTCAAAATTTTGGAGAAAAATGCAAAAAATCGTTTTTGATGACTATCATCAAAATCGATGAAAATGTTTATTTTTGTGTTTAAAACAAGCTTAAATTTTTTCAAAACAAAATGTTTAATTTTGGATGATATTTATTAAAAATTTTAAAAAAGACCAAATTTTCAATCGATTTTTAATCATACCAATGGTCATTTTTGTCGTTAATATTTCATTTTTCATATAGAATTAAAATATAAAATAAAAATTCATTTTCTGTGAAAATCATGAATTTATTTTTTTATTGTAAAAGCATTTACATTCATAAAATGCAATAATTGAAGCGAAATATGTATTACATTTTTAGGCAGTACAATGTATTTTTTAATTGATTAGAGAATGCGGACAAAACTGTGTGGAGATCTACACAAGTAAATAAGCATTTATATCATTGTGTGATGACATTATAAGTAAAAGTTTATTTTTTTCTTTTTAGCGCATTTAAATAAAAACTTGATTTTAAAAAGGTTATTTTACTTTTAATTTATGTTATTCTTCACGTTTATTCGTACCGACTTTCGACTTTTCGTGCTAATAAGTTTCGAGTTATATATCCCCGTTACGGTAATTTATAAATGAGATAATTCAAAAACTGAATCATTCTCATCTTTTACATCTCCACTATTGTTTACCACAATTTTCATTAGTTGCTTGCGGAGTTATGCGCGTTCATCACCGATCGAGTTTACCAACAGACTGACGGACATGAAAATAAAAATTGTTCTGGAAGTTCCCAAACGAATCACATCTGGAAAAGCATACTTTCGAACTGGGAAGGAATATATATGTTCAGTTTTTATTTTAGTGTAATACCATCAAATAAAACATAAAGATCAATTCTATAAAACTTATATCTTGCCTGATATGTAATCTGGATAAGGCACGAAAAAATTTAATCACCCAAGATTCTTCTGTTATGTATAAATTTCTCATATAACGAAATCCTAAGGAAATCTGTTCTAAATTTCACATAAGAAAATTTTTATCTATCATTTAAAATTACACCTACAATCTTTGATGATCTATAGCACCCTGTAAAGTTAATTCAAAAGTGCATAGCTTTTTTATAAAATAATAAAATAGAATTGAAAAAAGAAGAATCGTGTATTTATTTTTTTACTCGTTATTTACTTTTATTAGTTTTAATAATATTTATATCTGTATTTTTTTGTATTCTGAATGTACACTAAATAGTATCATATTCGACGAGTATGTTTGTTTTTTTACTTTATTTTTTTTTTTTGTATTTGCTTTTGGCTATTGCACATATATCACTTCAAAAGTTTACGCTGATGCATGTACTTCATCCAAATAGTAGGTACGTATACAATTTTAAAAATCACTGACCAAACAACAACATGTTCATAAATTTTTATGTGACATTATAGGTAGTAAACATAATACTATTTTTACGGTAAAAATAATGCTAAAATATTGTTTTTTGTGTATGTGTATGTGGGCAAATAAATATGTGCACGAAAAAGGAACCATACGGAAAAAATTTTGCACAACTCAGTTTGTATACTTTTTCTAAAATATGTTTGTTAACCTTTGAACTAGTCAATTTCTATCACTTATTAAATTAAAATTTTATCGATTTATTCTAAAATTTTAAAAGGGACTTATTTTAATACACTTGAAAATAATATAAACTTCATTGTAGTATAAATAAACATCAAATTTCAACATTTAATCCTACTTCAAAGTCTTATATTTAAAGTTATATTATTGTTATCCCAAGCATCGAAATAACGAACGGTTGCTTATATTTTAAAATTCCGAGAAAACGAACCTATTAAAACACAGAAAATTTTGAATTTTACTGATTAAATTGCAACTATGAATTGTACTTCAACTTCTAACCCAATTAGAATTTTGACAAATTTTTTTGATATATAGCCAATAGTTGACTTAGAAATATAAGTTAGAAATAACAAAGTCATAGTGAGCTCTTAGTTGACTTGATTTTTTTATCATAATTATTTTAACTTACCATGATTACTTAATTAATAATTAGAAAAATAATTGTCTTGTCATTAGTTAGATTTGAACCATAATTAAATTTTAGCTTACAGCTGGCATATAATAATTGTTTACGGATATCATTTGATTCTATTTACAGAGTCTGTCATGGCGAGCAAATATTCAATATTTGAAGTGCATTTAGGTACATTGATGAATTTGGACTCATCATTGGTTCACAAATGGCATTAAATAATATATTTATATCATTAGTTTTTAGTTGGATAGTAGGTAATGGTTGGCCATTATTGAAAACTTGATTTGTTTTTATACATTGCAAACTTGGAAACGAAAATGTAATCAAAGCCGCCGTCATTGTATCCTGTTATAATTACCAGAGGATATTTTTATTTTACCATGGTTGAATCAAATTTCTAACTATGTGATTATCTAATATTTTTTAGTTAACTATTACACCAAAATTATCCCCAACAAGTAGCTAAAATAGCAGTTCATAGTGAGGTAATGCTATTTTAAATTATTAATTAGAGTAATAAAACAGTGCAGTGAAATATTGCACTGTTTTATTTACACATAAGTGATCTGGAAATAATTGAATATGCAAAAATTGTGCTTTTTTTACAATTTTGTATGTAAATGGGATAAAACAAAACACTAGAACTTCTATTTATTTTTTAATAATAGTATCGTTTTCGAGCAATAAACGATTTTAGATTTGATAAAAACAATCCAAACACGCCAGTTTCATACAAAGTGATGCAAAATCAATATAATATTTTGATATTGTATTAAAAATTAACCAAAACAATTATTTATTTCTCAAAATCTAAAATTAAATTATTCATCTAGCTTTTGGAGGCGGTTGACAATACACCTTAATACAATTATAGACAACTAAAATTTTTTTGTTTATTTGGGGTCACAATATTTTCTATAAAAAAGCGTCACCAGTGAATAGCGATCACCGAGTTATTTCATCAAATGATACTAATAGCAGCCCTTCTCCACATCTTATAATATTTCTACTTTCTGTCGCATAATTTTGAGCACTGTAAAATAATGAATTAATTAATTCAAATAATTAATTCACAATTTTAATATTTATCACTAAATAAAAAGCTACGATAAATAAAATTTAAGTAAATAATTTGTTGTATATTTAAAGTGTTTGTTTCGAAATATCACATCCAGACAAAGAACATACATCCAGAATAATAATAAATAAAATTAATTTCACACAAAAAGAGGTCTATCTGTTCATATACACGTAATATTATGACTGCAGCAATTAATTACTCAGGTCATTAAACAGACAATATTTTTTTGTGTTTAATATAATACCCATGATGTTAAAATATATATATATAATATGTAAAATATATATTTTTCATTGGTAGTAATTTTTTTGTGAAAAAAAAAATGTATATTATAATGGATTTTATGAAATACTCCGCGTAACAGAAATATTGGTCAAATTGAATATACGTAAGAAATATCATTTTACAAACAATTTCAGCTATTAACTTCTTATTGCGTATGGCCATGGTTGTATTATGTTCAATTATATGACTGTGCTTACGACAAAGACAGTTTAAAAAGTAATATTAATTTTGTAAATGTATGTATGAATGGACAGTCAACTCTAAATAAAACGCACCTGTATATTGCTTAAAATTAAAAAATACACGATTTTTTTAGTGTATTTTATAATTTTTTGGACTTAAAAAATTGAACGTTTTACTTAGATACTCAAACGTATATCCGATAAAAACCCTAAAACACCATTAAAATCGCGTATTTTGTATTTTAAATTGATACAGGTTTGTTTTTGAGATTTGACATTTGACATGTACGTTTGTATGTCTGTACAAATGTTATTTCACGCATATCTCAGAAATTAAGAATAGAATTGCAATGATACTTTTTTTAATAGATTATCTTTTATCTTACGGTTATTTCACTGGAAGTTTCATCAAAATCGCTCGACTAGTTTTCAATTAATGATACATAAGATACATAAGCTTTTTTGTATGTAGGTATGGTCTTATTCGGCAATAAGAAGTTTTATTATGTAGTTTTCATTCCGATTTCGGCGATTGTTTTTTTACTAGATAGAAAAAGACAACTCCTGGAGTTGTCACATTGTAAGTTTTACAAAAAACTCAATATCGGGGAAGGAGGATAACACACTTGGTATAAACAACACTAAAAATAAAAATTTTTCAAAACAATAGATTTCAACCAATTTTTAATTTTATTTTTTAAACGACGGTTTGAAATTTATCATAGGAAGCTTAAAAAAATAAATATTGTAAGAGTAGTTAGTTGCCTGTAACACGCAATATACTTCAGTAATTTATTTTGCATATGTAATGAAATTATCATACTCAAATAATTTAACGAGTCATATTATATTCATATACACAAAATTTTTTAATACCTTTTTAATTGTTTCCAGCAAATATTTAATAAATTTTATAAAGTAATATACTACTGATTAAAAAAAAATTTGTTGTTAAAATAGTATATTAATTTTTTTGGTGAAACTATGTAAACTATGATAATTACTACTACTATTTTTTTTTTTTTTTCATTAACACATTATAAAGGTGCTAAAGCTCATTTTTGTGTCTGCTATTGCTCGAATAATTAAAAATAAAAATTATTATTTTAAGAGCCAAATAATTTGATCATTTGAGTAGAATCCTAAGGCTGCACAATCTATAAAAATAAAATATCAACTATGAAAAAACTTTGTTTTACTATTATGTGCTATAAGAAATATTGTATTTGTGTTAGTGTGTTTTTTTGAAAACATATATCACAATTTAAAAAAAAAAATAATAATAATGCAAAAAATTGGCACTGCATTAAAGTTTTTTCAGTTGAACCACTCTTCTACGAATTTTCATAGTATCAAAAGTTTCAAATAAAAGTTCTAGGCTCAATGTTTTGTAAATTTTAGCCATTTTTCCAAAAGAGGAAAAAATAAAAAATTAGTATAAGTGAGAATCTGGGAGGCAAGTTTTAACCAAAAGTTTTATGACACAACAGTTAATATGAAGATAAAATACCAATTTTATAATTATTAATGAGAACTCTAGGATTTTTCGAATAAATTTCGATTTTTTCCCCCAATTTCCTAGATCAAATTATTTTGTATTTTATAAATACGTATTTCGACTACAAAGTAGTCATCATACCAGTATGAATTAGCTAGTTGTAATGATTCTCTGAGGAAACCGTCAAACCGTCACCAAATTAGCAACGAATAACATCTCCTCAGAGAATCATTATAACTAGCTAATTCATACTGATGATGACTACTTCGTAGTCGAAATACGTATTTATAAAATACAAAATAATTTGATCTAGGAAATTGGGGAAAAAATTAAAATACCAAGTTTGATGAATTTAAGATAAAGGTTTCGCTACCACACACACGCAAATTTCGAAAATCAGTTTTTGTACTTTACCAGGGAACCTCAAAACATGTACTTTCGGAAATTTTGGAAAATCTACCGGAAAAGCTGGATTGTAAAAGGCAATTTTGTACAAAATCTTAATAAAAATATTGCGTCGTACAGTTTGGCCCACCTGCAATACGAAATTTGGGTAATATGATTTTTCATCTCTCTTTTTCATCCACACTCAACCCTTTCAAATGTTAATTCCGCTCTTTTTTAATTCTTTCCACTAAATTTCGATAATTATCTAGAAATATTTTAAAAATAAATGTATATTTTACGACTAAATAAAGTTTTAATACCTACGTTTTCACACAAAATAATTCAGGTTTCCACACATTCTTGTAGAAGTGCAATCTAAAAATTCTTGGAAAAATGGTATAGAATTCCAACACATTATGTTTCAAATAATTTTTTAATGTAATTTTTTTATCTATCAATATGAGATAGCTTAATTACAAATTATTGAGTAATGGCTACAAAAAAATATAGTTTTTTCCTGCCCTATCATAATACAATGTTAAAGTATTTATCAAATTAGCAATTAGTAAAATCTGCCCTGAGATGAATTACGATTAGCAAATGCATGTTTGGTTGTTGATAACTACTTGATAGACGAAGGAAGTAAATCTTTTATAAAACTTTAGGAAATTAGGCAAAAATCCAAACTTATAGCTTTCCGTTTGATAATATTCATAATAACAAAATTTGATTTTAGGTACATAAAAATTATGTAGAAATTGTTAAAATCAATAAAACTTTAATTATTTAATTGAAAGGCATTGTAGAATTTAATGAATCTGATGAACATAGCAATATTTTTCGATCTAATATTTCCATTATTTCCACGAAGACATAACAAACGGCGTCCAAACTATTAAAAAATCGGGGTGGCACTTTTAAAACGCAGTTACTATATATGCTATTCTATCCCACTGTATTAAATTTTTTTTTAAATTAATTAGGAAACATTAAAAATATCATACATCTCAAGAGTACTTTTTTTTAAATGTTTACAAATTAATAGAACTCATTTTATAATATGTCCCTACTACAAAAAAAAATAAAAATTCAACAACTTTTCGTAAACTGTTGGTAAGATTTTGTTGGTAAAAGAAAATAAAAAGCAAGAACAATACATAACAACAAACACTAAACATATTAAAATTGTAATTTATGTAACAATAAAAAATTTTCGAACGAATCTTGGTAGGCAGTTCTTCTTGTAGCTTTAGATGAAACTGAATCTATTGTCGTTATTGTATTGTAGGTATTTGATCGTTCCCGGTCATATTACTTTTATACCATGGTATATTTGTTGTTAAAGCCTATTAAAACGTAACCTATAACTTTTTCATGTGTGTACGTACCTATTATATTATTGTTTTGTTGTCGATGCGATCATAAAATTTAGAAGACACGTTCACATTATATGTACACCAGTATTGTTTATACACAGTGAATTTGTAAAATATTCAAGTAACAAGATTTACTGCAATTAGGTTTGATTAAATAGAAATTAAGATGGTTTGTTTTGTTTTCAGAATTTCACAGAGATTAACAGGAAGTAAAGCAAAATAATAAAACAAAATATTATTCTCACCAAAATAAATAAGGGTCTTTAACGAAGATCTTAAATTTTTTTTTGCTTATGCACAAGAGAAAACAGTTTATCCATCAGTAACAGACATGTGCCGAATATCCATATTCGTATCCGTATCCGCGAATATCCGTAAGAACAAAAGATCCGTATTCGTTTTTTTTTTCAGCGTATCTTAAACGGATCTTAAGCATTATTAAGTTTCATGAAGTATATTACTTTATAATTAAATGTAGCAATAAAATACTGTAAGATCCCATTTAAAAAAGTTTTTATTTCTTAAGAAAAATTTAATATTTTAACCCTTATTGTAGTGCGTTATGTGGTAGCTCATATAGATAACTTCGTTATCATAAGATACTAATTATTAATAACTCTATCTTAATTCATATTTATTTTCAAATTCATTATTTTTCAAATCAAATAATATAGGTAAGTGATATTACAAATCATAAGCACATTTTTTTATTCAATAAACCAACACATTTTAAACAAATTATTCCGATTCATTGACTTGAAAAGTTAAGATCCGTATCCTCAGATCTCCATTATAGTTATCCGTCACATCATTTAATCTTTAAAAAAAGAGTTGTACACATATAATTATTTTATTAATATTATGTGGTTAAATAATAGCTGGCCATAGAAAATTGAAGGCAAGAGAAGCGATTAACACTTCCACCCACAATATGCGCCCAACCACAAGTAGATTTAGAGGAAATTGTGATACAAAATCTCAAAGACTTAAAAATCTTATGTAATAGATTTCATTGATTTTTCATTCAAAAATTGACAAAGTTACAATAGTTTCAAACAATATCAACAACCCTCGAAACTAAAAACATCAATTTGAAAAGGAGGAACGCGACTGACTCCTTATTCATCATACATTATTACATATAAAATATATATCAAAGCAATAACAATATAAAATACTGTTTTATAGGTTTTATTTTAGGAGTTTAGAAGCAGTTTTAGAGCCAAACAATGAATGAAAGTTACTATATACTATACTCTGAACGCCACCTATCAACAATCATATAACGAATTTTATATTTATTATCTAGCGGGTATCAATTATATGCCAGTGAATTGTCATTTCCAGTGAAATATTACATATTTTAAAAATTATTGATTAATTTGCCCGGAAATAAATTGTACTACTGATTATTTTTATTGAGCTTCCATTTTGGGTAGGTATGTATGATTGTTTATTAAATAGATATTTCCGATACTTGGAAAATCTGTAAACAGACTACCGTTCTATTCTGTGGATAAATTAAAAGGAGCAAAATTTACCTACTGCATACAAAACAGCATCTCAATTTAAGCCTTTGCAAGGGTTCATATGGTCAATTGTCATTGAAGTATTACTAATGGCAAAATAATTTATGCAGTTCGGTTCGGAATGTAAGACTTCAGAATACGATGCCACACAACTACTTTTTATTTCCTTCCTGATATATCAGGTTCAATCATATAACGATAGATACAATTCTTAAATTACAGAGCATCTCCTAATTTGTGTAGGTTAACCTCTTCGAAATCAATAGCTCTTCTCAGCGTTGGTTACATTTAATTACTCTGAATTTGTCTAATTCTGTTTTTAAAATACTTAAGTCGGTCCTATATTGATGTATAAAGATAACAAACGTCATTTTTTAATATGAGATAGCTTGATATTATGGTTTTCAAATTTTTTTATTTAATTCATTTTTTAATATGATTTGAATTTCAGTAACCGTTAACCGTATTATCTGCCGTTAAAATTAAAAAGGCAAAAGGTGAAATAAATTCGGAACACACATATCACAGTACTAATCATTTTAAATTTGAAGTTTTTTAATTAAATTTTAAAATAATGACGTAATTAAAGTTCATATCGAAATTAATAAGGTTGAATCAATAATGCAATTGGATCAAATTTACAAACAAGTAATTACAAGCTGTTATTACTAGTATTTGTTAACAAACCAATTTCAATTATAATTTAACAAATTTAAAAAAAAAATTAGGAACCTTAATAATTATTGCATAATTGAAATACAGCAACTCAATTAATTCTAACCAATACATCAAGAGGTGGATTTCCACTTAGGCCCGTGAGACCTAATCAATTTTTTCCATTAAAACAACATTATCAGCCAGTTTTTTCTCGAAAACTGTTCATTGATGCTCCAATAGTTCTTTAGAGTACAAGTTTCTTATTATTGAAGTTTGAAATTCTCGGTAGCTTTTTTTCAGTTAATAAAAACAAATTTAATATGTTCAGCTAACGAATCTCTATTAGATTACATGTAAAATTACAGTATTTAAAAAAATTCTTTTTAACAGTTTTGTGAATCGATGTGTAATTTATACAGGTGATTAAACTAGTAGCATTTTTATATACCTCCCAAACATTGTTAACTGAAATTTGTAGTTTAACAGTAACAGAGTATATATAAAATCAAATACAACTGAGAATAGCTAAGATATAAACTGTGACACTAGATGTATTTTGATTTTAATGCTTTAATGTTTTTACAATTTTGTTATTATTATCCTTAAAAATATTGCACATAACACATACCTATTATACAGCGATTCATCACTCAGGCTATAAAACTTATTACAAACTCTTTACTTACTATACATCCTTCACTTCTACTATTTTATTTTTAGTCCGTCGGCCAAGCAGATTTTTTTCATGATGATAAACATCGAGTTGAAAATTTGTATGAGACTCAATTATGATATAAAATCTTTTCCTCTGCGAGAATTCTAAAAAGTGAGCCGTTACCTTTTTCGGAGCCTTAAAATTTTCAATTGCACCAACACACCTCAAATTGACGGATATTCATCAATTAGAAGATTATTAACTTAAATTTCACAAACTATTTTGATCGACACGTAGCAACAAGAAATTTTCAGATTACCGAGTAATAAATACCAAGTATTATCGGTATCGTACAAAAAGGTTTTAATATTTTTTATTAAATTATCTTCCTATTACAAAGCAAAACAATAACGATTATCCGTTAATTTGAAGCTTGTGGGCATAACAGAATATTTTACAAACTCCAAATACAGAATAGATATTATTTTTGAATTCACGGGTCAAAATTACCGTATAAACGGGAATTTACTGAATAAGTAATTTTTTCAACTATACTTAAGAAAATTATAAAATTAAGAAAAAATTATACCCAAATTCGATTAAATTTTAAGTAATTTTAACCCAAAAATTATAAAAATTGCGTCCCATTTAACGATTATATTCGTTATTTTTAAAGTAATCTTTAAAATTCTATCTATAATGAGACCGATATCAAGAACAAAATTCATACGAATAATTTATTGATTTTTTTCAATCTTAATTATTCAAAACATTCAAAATGAGTGAAACTAAATTGTTCTTTTTATGGTTTTATAGTGTTTATAGTAACACACACAAAAAAATATCTAAAAAAGCTCCAAAATTCATAAATTTGTGGGGACAAATATTCTGGTAGTTCCAGGTAGAATATTTACCATACGCAGTAGATACACTGGAAATTTTACGACATACGACATTTCTCTTGAAAACGCTTTATTCAAATTTTAAATTCAAATGAATGCATTAAATATTTAAAGTGCACTTATACTACGTAGATTATTATTAAGCAAGAATTGAAATAACCAAAAATATATTAGTTAAAGCCTATAATAATTCTATTGTTTTGTCATAGCTCATTAATATACCTTTTGTAAGCTGAATTGAAGAAAAATATTATATTAAAGAAATTAAAAATGTTACCACTCTTTTGAATTTGCATGACATCGTTGATAACAGTTTTAATGACAGAGAGAAACCAAAATGTATTAGTGGACAGTAAAACTTTCAAAGTAAAATTTATGATTATTTTCGTTATAATGGGTAGCCTAATGGTGAAAGAAACCAATTATTAATTTTTTGTTTATGCTTTTTTGAAAAACAGTTCTTTTCCCGCAGAAGAAATTAAAATTTTTCAAAAACTTTCCAGTACTTTTCCAGTGTGTTCATGGTGTCTAACCGAATTTCTTCAAAATCGAACAACACGAGTTTGGAAGTTACATCGGAACCAACATAGATAGATACAGACAAACGAAATGTAAAATCGTTCAGCTATACCATAAACATCACTTCGTTTATTCAAAATATATATTTGATAAAAATAGAGACAATCATAAACATATTTCCACGGTTGAAAAATAAAAGTCATAAAACGAATATGCATATTTAAATATAAATTTGGATAAATTATGATTACATACTGCGACATAAAAAATATTATGATTCGATGCGTTAACCATAAAAAATCATTTTTGTTTTGTACGACCAAAAAAAATTATTATCGGTCGTTATTATTATCGCTAGTAAAATTTACATTTTGATATTATTATATTTATATACATATATATTATTATAAAAACACTATTCTCTTGTCGCCTCCTGATTGTGTACTATATCCACACAATACACGACTCGTGTACAGGGAGATTACTAACACTAAGATTATTCGTTTACATTAACTATATAAAAAGAACTATTTCATGAGTTTTATTGAAAATTGATTTAAAGTGATACATTTTAAGGATTTTTTAAACGATTTTTAACAATACATTTTAGGTTTACAGAGTGAATCACACTCACGGGAAGAACGTAAAGAAATCCAAAGAATATTTACAACTGTTTTTAGAAAACTATTTCAGTTTCGCTACTTCATAAGGGATACCCAGTCAATGATTTATGATTATTTCTACATATACTGCTGTTACGATTTTATTACGAAATTTATTAAGAAAATGCTTTCTATTTAAATAAATAAATAAAAAAAGAATTTCAAATCAACATTTTTGGCCGGAAAAATTTTTATGTGTAAAACCTGCTTTATTTTTTTGTAAATTCATGAATAGACCCTATTCTTAAACACGACGCGCAATTGTTTAATATAAAAATAATATAATTATATGTTATTTCGAAGAATGTAAAAATTTGATAAAAAGGTTGATTAATTTTGACTAGTCAAAATGCGTTTTGGGTAAACCAGAAAGATTGAAAAAAAACATGGTTTTAATTCATGGTTTATTAAATTTTTTTAAAACTTTCATATATTTCGAATTGAAGGTAAAAAATTTTTTAATTATTAGTATTCAAATTAATACACCCATTTCTACTTTATTATATTTTATATTGTCAGATTGAAAGTGTACACCACTGTAAATCTCATTCTTGCAAAATCGTATGCTATATTTTTTTTATATTTTTAATTACTATATCTGTGTATAATACAGTTTTTCTTCCTGTATCTTTAATTAATTTTTATACTATTTCATTCTATTTTAAAGTTAACACTTTGAATGACTAAAAATTATAACTAAAACTTTATTGTGTTTAGCATAAAATTCCAAGGAACTTGTTTCTGTACATAAAAGTTAATCATAATTGTCATGTTTTTTATTCAACTTATTTATTCATAGTCAAGTTAGTTTTGGATTTATTGTTAGAGAAAGAATTATTACGCTTTGATAATTATTATACAAATGTAGATTTACACTTCATCGTTTGTTTTTATTCAAATATATTATTTTATATAGTTGAAAAATTATATGGATAACTGGATTGAATTTCAATAATTAAAAATCCATCCTCATTATCTAATTATTTATAATGATCTTTTCAGGATAAATATATAATAGGAAGAGAAGTAGCTGTATCGTCTTGAATAAGATGGTTGAACCATGGCAGCTCTGGGGACCAGTGAGGTGTTTAATTGACCATTGGCTAATGGGTCCACAGACTTTGCGCAGCTACCAACAGCCTATCTATTGTTAAATCAATTTCTAAATACTAAGTTTATAGCTTTTTTTAAATGGTTTGAGCAACCGGTATATCACTCCAATAAGTATTTTGCATACATTCAATATCATATTTTCAACATTCTATTTAATTTAACTATTTTATTAACTTAAATTTCGTAATTATAATGACATTTTTTGTTTGCAATAGGTTTTTCAATGAATTGATTAACATTTAAAATTGTTTGTTAAAAACTGTTAGCATATATCTTTGATTCAGCTTAAGGGATTATATGCTGTTAGAATTTTCAAAAAAACGGTTTTTCAAATCGCTCCTACAAGTATTTTCCGAGATACATTCGTATTTGTAAAGACGCCTCGCATTAAATTTAGACGGAGTATAAACAGTTGAAACTATTAAAGTATAGACGTTTTTCTCATAACTACATTTTTCTAATCGGCGGCAACGAGTTGTAATTTATAAAAAACAGCACAACCAATCGATTTGAAATTTCAGTACAACCTTCTCACATATATTCTTCAGGTGTAAGTCGAAGAAATAAGTTGTTGAAAAATTATTTGTAATTTTTTTTAAATTTTACGTAGAAATTTTGGTGTCGAAAATTCGATTTATATTTACGAAGCCGTAATTTTGTCAAAAATGGAAATTTGATTTATTCCTGAATTATAACCAAATTTTATTCATGTACTAAAAGAATATTTTTTTTTTTTGTTATTTGGGAGGAACTCTATCAGAAAATTAATGGAATTTTTCTGATCAATATTTTTTCAAAATAAGAGTGCTATTATAAACTTAAATGATGCCATTAAATGTATAAATACTTTTGGTTTTTGGAAAATAACTTTTCACAAAAAAAAAAATTATAAAATCACCTCCTTCTAAGTACGTATGACCCCTTATTCGATTTTTTGAAGCTGTAATATATAGTTTAAATTATTTTTGAATTCTTTAGAATAGTAAGCGAGTATGATTTTTTTCTCACATTTTTTTGTTTGTTTTTATTTTTATTTTTTTTGTTTCCAATAATTAAATAAAATCTCCTTAGCATGCAGAAATATAGTCAATCAAGAAAAATAATGCATATTTTTGAATTATATTGTACTAAATATATTTTTATTTATTTTATTAGCTAAATTTTACGACTTCAACTAGATAAAATAACTCTGTATCATTTTACTAAATCGTACATTGTCTGTATTTGCATACATACCAAGTGAGTGAAAGCTTCATATTTTGTGGTTTACAGTGACATTCTGTTTTGTTTTTTGTTTATTATTATTATTTTTTTTTTTTTTGTAAACGATTTTTGTTTTTTGTAAACCATATTTTAATGCAACTGCGGAAACACAATATAATTATTGATAAAATTATCGTAATGATTCATTTTCAAAATATTTTTGCTTTTATGTTAACACGTTTCAGGAACATCTTTTGAAATGATTTTAACGAATTACGATTTCCACCATCATTGAAAAGATTATTCTTAGTACAAATAACGAACTTTTCATAAAATTTAAAACAATCTTTAATCAAAATTAATCATTTCACAACGAATCCAAAAAACAACATCTCATTTGCATGTATATGAAAAAAATAGTTATTATGGAGTTTTTATCCATAGGAGATGTGAAAATAAAAACATTTTTCACTAATTTCCACTTGACGCTTTACATCGATTGTAAAAAATCACATCTTTCTTTGTCAATTTTGCAATTAAAACAAACAAAACTAATTTTATTTAAAAGACACTTCTCGTAAATATGATAAAAAGAAAAAAAATTATTGGGACCGTTTTTTATTTATTTCAAAAAATTATATCATGAATGAAAAAAAAAATACCTACTCTTTCAGAGAATGTATGAAAAAAATAGAAAATTTGCAAGCTTCACTTGGATTGATATTTACATTATCTTTATTTATTTGATAGATATTTGATGACATTGATCCATCTATTTATAATCCTACATTTCGTGACCACTTTTCCATCTTTCTAAACAACCAGAACAATAAATACAACTTTCTCATACTCTTCACGCTATGAAGATTTACCACTCCCTTGTATTGTCATTTTTTGTCATTGAGTTGAAGGGGTTGGTCGATTCCACTTATACTTATGCTAAGTTGGTGATGAACGACGGGGTGGGTCATCAAATATTTAATAGCAGCTTTAATTCAAATCCGGTTGTTGTATATTGTGCCATAAAATTCTTTATTTCCCCTTCAATGTTTCACTTTTTTTTGTCTGCATATATTTTTTAAATACATTATTTTTAAATCATAAAATTGTATTCATTTTATAGTTAAAATAATATTTATGTAAAATCTTTTTAATGCTCAAAATAAAACATAATATTTTCCTTTCAATAGATCTCATATACATAGACAGCTAAATTTAAATTTATTAAATAACAAGTGAAGATAACGACTAACGGAGTTAATTGTTTAGATACTCAACATAAGGTTCAGTATCAATGTTTGAACTATTTTTAATACGAACATTTACGAACTTGGTCTTACCTTTTATGCCTAAAGTACGTCACCAAAATTTCAACTCTCTATCTCTTTTCATTATTGAGTTATCGTGTCCAGGGTCCAGGGACAGACGGACAGGCGGACATACTGAAATTGACTAATCAGATGATACACTTATACGAAAATTTTATTTGTGCTTGTCAATATTTCTTAGCGTTTCCAACTTTAAACTAAAATTAATGTCCTCTGACATATTATGTATGCCGAGTATAATAAGTTTTTTTTTTCTGAATCGTTTATTCTATTATGTCCAGGAAAAATCTTTAATAGATATAATGTCTACAATTTTGGACTTGGCTGGTAATCTAGCCAATGGTAGCAACCTTATGAAAATTATACTTATACTTCTACAAAGTAAAATCTAAATAAATCTTACTTTCATGTCTCATTTCATTTATCTGTTTGGGATGGGCGCACACGATATGATTCGTCTGATCACGAGACACGAGAAATTCTGAAGCTGATCAGAAAATCTGATGGCCAACGCACTCTATCAAACAGATAGTGAATACATACAACGAACCAATACATACAACTTTCAAATATCTTAAATTTATTAATTACCTCTTGACTAACTGTTGACTTAAATTGCATATAATAAGCATTGTATTTCTCTCAATTTTCGCGTCCAAATAACTAAAAAAATATTTATCTAAATGTTTTGATGTTCTTCATGCACTAAGGAGACTTCGGGGCTCACTCAGTTGAATCTCGTTATTTCGCACAAACCACGAAGATTCATTAATTGTTTGTAAAACTTTTTGAAAACATTTTCAGAATTTTGATGTTACTTTTACTAGGAGTTCCCCATAACAGAATACCATAAGTCAACATAAGTCAAGATTTAATAATTGTTATTACCAACAGGTGTAAAACTGGTATCAAATATAAAAATTGGTAACAGTCACCCTTTTATAAGTGATTAATATTATTTTCCTTTGATTACAAAAGAAACACACAATTTATCGTTGAATTAAAAGTAAAATTGATGTATTTAGTTTTTATTGATTGGAAAACCTTTCATTGGTTTTAAATTATTTAGGCTGAGTTTTATCTAAGAAAATAAAATACGGCGAAGACCATGTGAAGCGGATCTAGGTCGCTAGTAATCAGATAAATTTCCAATTTTCAACACGGGTGAATATTTAATCGATCAGTTTAACCTAAACTGCTTCGTATTATTTTAATTGAAACTGCACATTGTAGAAGTTCAATAAAAGTTTTAAATATTATTATAATAATAAAACATTTATATAACCATTAACAAATTAATATTATTAAATACATACAACAATATCTTTGTGCCAAGATATTATTGTATGATCATGGCTATCATTCAACTGTTTGCTAGGCAATGATAAATTCCAAAAAATTGTCTAATTTTCATTTGATTTTAAAGGTGTCGATTTTCGTACACTAACATTTATTTATTTTTTTTCAGTAAAAAACTATCATTTTGTAAGCCTTGATTGTGTATAATGGAAAATTTTGTTTATAATATATGTAAGTCATTCAGCTCCCATTCTCAAATTTGGTTTTTCTTTCCTTAAAAATTTTGCCTTCCTGTCCTTCGAACATATTTAAGTACAAACAGTTAGTTTTATAACATAAAATACAAGTTAAAATTTCCAGAAAATAAGCTTTTTTACGCCTTAGTACCTACAACAACAACTTGTATTAAGTATTTTTAATTTAATTTTTAAAAAAAATTTTTTTCTATTCAGATAACATTTAGTTTATGTTCAAATGGTGTCCTATACGGTGTTCATAATATTTCACACCCTACATTTCAGCTACTTCGTAATAATGATATCAACTTTATATAATATAACCAAAAAATAACAAATAAAATTCCCTAGTTAATCGAGAGTAAATATTTTACATTTTTCAAATACACTTTTATTATTATTCGGTCAAATCCTACAGTATATTTGAAAAATGTTTTCTTTATAAATTTAACGTAAACATTAATAACGGAAAAGACGACATTTTCATTATCGTTTTTTTTTTCTCCACAGAATATACGCAGAAGGAATTCACATTCATCTATTAAAGTAACAAATGATCAATTTATACAATCTATGAAAGAAAAAAAAAAGTATGGAAAACTTTTAAATGGAAAAATTATTCTAAAAGTATAACTTATTTCTATTCAAGTTCGATTTGAATTACAAGGGAATACTGATGTTTGTATTCAACATGAAAAATTAATCGAATTTTCAGAAAAATATTTATTATTATTTAAAATATTTTCACTTTCATATCTTTTTTTTATCGTGAAAAAAAATGTGAGCAACTATAGGTGAATCGTTTTCGTGAGTCCATTGTGTTTAAACAAAAGTTTCAAGTGAACAATTGTATTCTACAATTTGATTGGTTTGAAGTTTATTATATTCAGTTATAAATAATAGTTCACTATTTTTTATAGAATGCAGGCACGACTTCACACTAAATGTGAAACTAGACTCAATACCGTAACAAATATTATTTCTCATCTCTATTATTGAAAAAAGACTTCAAATATAATCTTTATAGAGATACTGAGCGGTGACGTCACTTCTAATTGAAACTATTGTTGCCTTTAAGTTTAATCAGGATTTTTAAACGTCCATATTTGGTTAATTTTTAAAGATTTTAAAAAAATATCCTGTTAGTGAAGTATTCGCTTCAAAATTATTAATAATGAAATAATTAACAAAACTTAGTCATGATGTCCAATGCCCATTTAATTACCTATGAATTATTAAATTTTTTTATTACAAATGAAATATTCATTGATAAAATTTGATGTTGTTACTGAACAGTTTAGAATCTGTGGATAATTTCTGTGGATAATCGAGCTTATTCAAAAAAAAAAAAAAATTATTAAAAAAAATACGTGAACCAAAGTCCTGGGGGGTCTTAAGCTCTGGATACGTATACCTACTTCACAATCAATTTCACAAAAACCTATCACATATAAATGCTGATCAAAACATACACGTTTATAGTTTGTCGAAGGTATTTCACAAATAAAAATAGCTATTAAATATTTAGATTAATAAAAGCAAACTATGAAACTCCACTGTTATCAATAAAATTTTTTCATAGTTCTGGATTCTCGAATAGTTCTCGAAGTTATGAAAAAGTCGCAAGTAAATATGAATGCTTCTAATGTGGACTGATGGATGGACAGTATTTTTCAGATGATCGTTAATTAATGCCTCCTACAATTAATGGCAACAAACTAGAATAACAAAAACTAAAGGAGCAACTTTCACCAATCTGAAAATCGAATAAAAATCATGAATAAACAAAGATTTGCCTATTCCAAAGAAACATTAAATTTACTTTTTTGTATGGCTATTAAACGTGTAGAAATATATCAAGAAAGGTTAAAAGATTCAATTGATAAAAAAAACTAATATATTTCCTGTATAAAATGAAGTAAAAGAGCAAATTTGTGTACGATGAAATTTGTTGCGCAACTACGAAAGGCTCTTACCTCTTCGAATGAATTATAGAAGATAATATAATTATAATTAAATAACGGTGGACTATCGTTTACCATATATTTTCAAATAAAATTTAAAACTACGAAGCTCCAAAAATTGTGAAACTATTATAGAAATTTAATTTTACCGTCTGGCAGCTATAACTTAAAAAAAATGTTTATAATGATTTTTAAAAAAATGAAATAAATAGTAAAACAACCAACAACTAAACACAGAGAGAATTAATAAAGAATTAATGAATACAAGAATGGTATGGAAAATCATCTTACTAGTATACTCTGTTAACTATTTTGTGAATTACATTTCAACAATAGAAGTATGTATATATGGATGATACGAAGAACTTCAAACTGCAACAATATGGTTACTTCCAAAAATTGCGTACAGATGGCATATTTCAAACTTTGCTAAACATAATTTTTTAGTATTGTTAACATTGTTAACCATACTTTGTAAGTATCGTAATAAAATTTTTGTTAATTTTATGTAACTATTTTGGAATATTGCAATATAATCTGGTCTCTTTAATAATATATACTTAATATATTATAATGAAAATTAATTGATTACAATTAAATATTCACTTATTAGAATTCAATTTTTTATACCCAAAATATACATTGTATGTCAGAGTATATTATTTTTATTGTTTGTAACACTAGAAAATATTGATCGCAGAATCAAAATTTTAGAATAGGTCTTCATAGAATCACCTAATTAGACCATTTCCCGCATCCGTCCATCCGTCCGTCTATCCGTCATCAAGATAACTCAAAAACGATAAAATTAAATTTGTGGTGAGTTTAAGTTCGTGAATATGCAAAATCAGGACCCTACTTTTAAACCATAAAAGATTTTAAAGACCAAAAATGGTTTTTTTTTTAACAAACAACTTCTTTTGACATAATTTTGTGTAAAATGCTTAGGTTCGCAACAATTTCAGCTCAAATCAAACTTAGCTTATATTTAGAGTATTTAATGAATGCTAATTAATTATTTCAGTCCATTCATTGATACTCAATCATATATCAAGTATCTAAACAATTAACGCTGATAGTTGTTATATTCACTTGTTGTTATATACTCTATACTATAACCACTATTGTAACTATTTTTGTATATTCACTCTTTTTTAGAATAAAAGAAAATTTAAAAAAAATAAAATATTAAAATCAAGCCAAGCACGGGTATATAAGATCGTGTAATCAAATACATTCATCCTCTTTCAAAACTTCAGGCCTTAAGTTTGAAAAGACATAGAATTCAACATTATGATTGCAATTGACCATAGTATATACTGCCTCTGTATAAAGATAGCAAGAGGTAGAAATAGTACCATTTTTTTTAGCGGAATGTGATAGAGACCTCTCTCTATAATAAAGACAATCTCTAATGTTATTTTCTTATTTTTTTCTAAATTTCTTCTATCTTTTATAGTTTAATTCTATCTTCTATCTTTTAAAAATTTGGCCATGCATCCGTGCCATGCAACCAATGGACCGATTTTGATCATTCACGAACTTTTAGTTCTTTTGTATAAAATATATCACCAAAATTTCAGCTCACTATCTCTGTGCGTTAAGTTATAAGTTATCTTTCTGAAGAACGGGCGGTCGGCCATGCGGGAATAGAATACTTAGTAGATTCTATGAACAACTTTACCAAAATTTTGTTTGTTGCTTCTATATATGTCGAGTATAAACATATCTCATAATCCTAATATCCAAAAGCAACATATTTGAAAAGCTAAATATTTACATGAAATACTACTATATTTTAATTAAACAAATGTTGTCATTAATATATTAGAAAATACGTCAATATTATAAAATATTATAGCTAAAATAACATTTCAATATCCTGAATGTGTATCGAATTTATAAAATGGTAACGGTTAAGAAAATTTTAGTATGGTTGTTAAAAAATTACGTTATTAGTTTATTTTCGGCTACCGTCGTAACACTAATATTTTTAACCTTTGAACCAAAAAGTAGTTCTTGCATAGATTATCATAAACCAAAAATATTATAATCCGTAGTTACTTTAAATTGATGTATTTGCAAAATAATAAAGTTTATGATCCATGACCATGCATTCTTTGATCGCATTAAACACATTTTTGACAGACAACAATGTTGAAATATTAAAAATGTTATCTTATATCTTTAAATGAGCAATTCTTGTATATATATATATAAATATATATATTTATATATATATAATTGGAATCTCGGAATCGGCTCCAACGATTTTCATGAAATTCAGTTTATAGGGGGTTTCCAGGGCGATAAATCGATCTAGCTAGGAATCATTTTTAGAAAATGTCAATAATGTTTCATGAGTTCATCATTTTCTAAAGTGTCATGACATTTAGAAAATGTCATGTTTATAATGAAATGATATATTTATTTAATATTTAAAGTCATTGGAGTGGCTAAGTGTTAGCGTGCTGGAATCGTCTTCCGCCTCGACGTAATATAATTTCCAAAAAACACAATTTATAAAAAAAAAAAAAAATACCGAGCAAAGCTCGGTCATCCAGGTACTCAATTAATAAACAAGCATTTGTTGAGAAGTGACATTATTTTAAAAACTTTACAGGCACGGGATGTTCAAATCAATTCAAGCATTTAATTGTTATTATTTGTTTTAAGAAAATTCTTCATTTTGTTATTTTAATTTAAATGCGAGTTCTAGTCTATTACTAGAAAAAAGATAATACTTAGTTAACAGTTGTGATTGTAGATAAAAAGGCATTAGAGTTATTTTTAGATTGGCATAATAGGTAAAGAAAACCGGCTTTATAAAGATGAAATTAAAAAAAAAAAAAGATATAAGTATATTTTCAAATTTTTTTATTTGAATAAACTTGTATATTTATATATACAAAATTTTAATTTAAATTACATAAATATTGTAATATATATTAATTATTATCACGATAATAAATACAAAAAAAAAAATAACTTCTTAACAATACATCGTAAAATATACAGGAGGATTTATTCCAAATAATGGAATTACTTTTTTGTTAAAATAGCACAATTAATTGAAAATTAATTAATGCAATTTTAAATAATAATAAAAATAATATAACAAATATTATTAAATAATAAATACAATATTAAAAACACTTAAATATTAATTTAGAAGAGTAGAAAATTTTAGAATTAAAATTTTCTCATAAATTAATTAAATAGAAAATTATTTACAAAGATGATAAATAAATTTAAAAGAAAAGAAGAAAACTATATAAATATTATGTACAAAATAATATCACAATTTATCAAAAATCGTTACTTTCATCGTTATAAGGAAAGTATATGTTGTAAATGATTTAAATCAAAAATTGAAAATTAAATGGGCATAAAATTTTCTATAAAATTGTCATGATTTTAGACTTGAATCAAAATAAGAAAATAGTCATGGTAAAATTTAAAAATTGAGAAATAATTATTTTTAGTTTCAAAATGAATTTTTTGAATTTTGTATGCTGTATGTTATCAATTCTATTTTTCAATTTTTGATTTAAAAATTCTTTCAAAAAAAGAAATCATTTATGGTTTGACATAGACAGCATAGGGTTGAGATTCGTAGGTACTTCTTACTGGACGTAAAGCATCAACTAAAGTATCCAACATACTAGGTACCTTAGTTTTAGCCATTTTATAATGAATTAAATCTTCATCAATGGGTACTCGAGTATCAACATAGGTACCATCTGGTTTCACTCGTACAACCATTGGTCCAACAAACTCATTTGTCACAGGTACAACTTTTTCAAATTTAGAAGAAGCTGCTGTATTTAAATAATTTGTTTCGGTGTACAAATCATTTTCCAAATAATTTTCACTCGATTTTTTGTTTTGATATTCTTGAATTTGATCTTGGATACTAGAAATTTTTTGTGGGCGGGCACCTCCTCTTGGTGGATTTGTTAAAAATGCATAAGCTGGTTCATGTTTTTCAGTTGTTGGGCGAGCTGTTGTTGTGGTTGTCGTTTCTGGGACTGATTGTTTTAATACTTCATGACCGTCCATCATTGAATCCCAAACTGGAATTAAAAAAAAAAAAACATACGTTAGTTACCTTCAAAATAAAAATTGGCTATAGAAAAAT
Organism: Chrysopa pallens; assembly: GCA_020423425.1. Taxonomy (NCBI): domain Eukaryota; kingdom Metazoa; phylum Arthropoda; class Insecta; order Neuroptera; family Chrysopidae; genus Chrysopa; species Chrysopa pallens. The sequence continues at coordinate 87,363,510 of CM035591.1, forward strand.
GATTAATTAATCTTTTTGTAATATTTACAAAGGTTACATTTATTGTAAACAAATAATCAAGGCTACATCCACTTTGTAGTTGTTTCTTTTTTTTTTTTGAAAAACTTCCGGAAATAAAAACAAAATAGAAACCCTTGACATTTAAGTTATAGTGGTGAACAATCGACTTGAATAAATTTGAATCAAGCTCAATTTTTATTAAAATCTGCCACTTTAAATAAATGGCCAGCTAATTTTTATTTTTTTTTATTTTGTCTTGTAATATTTTTTTATTTAGAGGGACATTTTCTATTGTTAACAATAAATACTTACTTATATTATGTGCCCCACGTTGGAATGGATCCATAAGGTCCAAATGATCTTCTGGCATGGAGTGTAATTTAGCAAGACCATGTTTAGTTAATTCTTTGCGGCAGTTGGGCATTTGTGAATACGAACAAAAATCTTCAACTTGATTGATAAATTGTGCGTATAAATAGGCCATCTGTAACAATTTCAAAAAAAGAACATTAAAAATACTTTCTCAAAGAAGTTTTCTAATCGTTTATTTGACCTCAATTTTATAAATAAAAAACATTATTTTATCAATAGATGAAATCGATTATAAAAATGACGACTGCACCTTTTCAAAATGAATCATTTTTAAGTATAAACAAAATGTAATGAAAATTTCTCTATTTGTTTAACTTTTTAGTCATGTAAATGAACTAACTTTCATTTCTATAAATGATATTTTTTTTAAATAAAAATAGGCAAAGTAAATTGTACACACAAACAAAATTAAAAATTCTTCTCACAAACACTTCTAGCCGGATAAAAATAAAGTGTATACAATCAAAGTTCTATATTTGTAAATGCTTACTTCATTTTTTAATTCTCATGTAACAAAAATTTTAATAATTATGAGAAAAATATCACTCTATGACTTAAATTATCTATTCAAGGTAAAACTAACTGTATTTCAAAATATTTTTAAATCTAAACTAGGTGAAATTTTATTATTACCTTTTCTTCACGTCCAAGCATTTCCCACATTGGAATTGCAGAAGATGCCACCAAACTGATTACACATAAACACACAAAAATATGTTTAATAAAAGCCATTTTTAGATAAAATTGTTTGTTTATTTTGATTTTTAACAGAAAACAATTAAAAAAATATTTCACACTTCACAGAAAAATTATAATAAAAACTTGGATTGTTGCAAACTTATATGTTTGATTACAAAGTTACTTGTAAACTGATATCTTTCTGTTTAAAGGCCATTGTTTATATACTAAATAATTCTAGAATCAAATGGACTTTGTAATTTACTTGTGATTAATTTTTTTAATAAATAAAGAGATGTTTATTCATCTGCATACCATTCTCTTCTTTTACTATAAATTTACTTTAAAATTATAATTCTTAATATTTGTAAAGACGCTTGTCTTATAAAAGAAAGATAAAGAATACTTTTGCATTGCTATGTATATCTCGGATTCTTTTTAAGTGGCTTAGATAAATTAAGAGTTAAACCTGTTGATGTTTTGACTAATTATGGGTTGATTTTAGTGACGCTAAGATGCTGTAGTCGTAGTATAGCTATATGACAAAGATGATGCTATATACAAATTTCAAATAATAAAAAAAGAAGTATTCATTATATTTGGATAAATCCGGCAAAATTCTTGGTAATTCCCTTGTTTTTGTTGTCGTATGACCTATGAGATGCTTATGCTTATACAATACTTGAAAAGGATAAGAATCCAATAAATGATGAGCAGTATAATATTTTAATGATTAATTTTAATGGAATTTGCTATTTTTAATTCATGAGAAATTAATACCAATATATTTTTAAATTATTTATTTTTAATTTTCTTGGGAAAATACTATTTATTTTTATCAGAATATGTAAATTAATAAAAACAGAACTTAAAATAACTTTTTGTTACAAGTTTTATTGATTCTTGAAAATTGTGTATTATAGTTAAGTAATTTAATATATGATCTTATTATTAAAATTTTTATTTTAATAATAAAATGCTTGAAAGTATATATTATGAATAATAGTCTGAATTTAAACGATAAGATATTTGGTGTATTATGTTTAGGTTACAAATAATAAGTGAAATGTGAGGTCTATTCATTTTAGCTTGATATTGTTATAATTTTCGTTTAACGAAAAGTACAACCATAAATGATCTGCTTCTTTTATGTTTTTCTTATTTTAAAATAGTAAACAATGATCGCACATCTACGGTTAAGCAAGACAAAAATACTGTGGTTTAATTAAAATTATTTTTTTCCAATAGATATAGATATATCATCATCTCTATTATTTTCAAATATTTTATCATTAATAGTTTGGATTTTTCTATGTATATATTTGAACGTTTCTTTTTTTATACATGTTTTCGCATCTTTTTTGTAATTGACGGCTGTATTTATATGAATATACGATTCTAAATTGTACCTTATGCCAATTATAGATCCACACTATATTTGACTGTAAAGCAAAGTTTCGAAAAATATACTAATAAATTTTAACGTTGGCATTAAGTCCCACTAAATTTTCCGAAAATTCTCATAAATCAAAAAACCGTTTCATGGAAATGAGAATAATATTTTTAGAAATATTTATTTGTTCATGATGTCAGATGTCTTATCTTTGGATACAACGGTATTAACTTGGTTTTTTAAGATCTTTAAAAAAGGTCCCAAGAAGAAAATTGTTTCTGCGATTCGTTATTATAAAATAATTATATTAATTCATAATGATTTAATTAATATAATTAATTATTTTCTTTTGTAGGTAAATCTTATCCAAAGCATGCTTTAGATGTTTTGTTCTATTTCAATACAAAGAATGTAGATAAATAAAAATAATAAACTATTGTAAATATCTTTTCAATTACAAAACATACTAGAAAATTCTAAGTGAATCATGAAAAGTGAATAAATAATTCACATCACTGATGAAAATAATTGAATATAATTTGCATTATTATCAAGAAAATCGCAATTTGTTTTAATTTTAAATTCAAGTATTTACGTATTCTTCTGTGAACGATTACAAGAAATTAATAATCATTATAAAAAAAAATTAATTAATTAAAAAAACAAACTAGTTGAAAATGCCTAACTTATACTACCAGCTTGTTAAATAAGCTTGTCTTATCCAAAAGTATCTAATAAAATTTTAGATGAAAAAATATATTCAACAATATATTGACAATGGAAAAGTTTTGATACAAAAATTTAAAAAAAAATTGTGTTTATTAAGTTAAAAAGGTTAGTTTTGGACGACTTGTTATTGTTAGAAATTGAATAGAATGTTTTTATACGACTTTCCAGAGGATATACTTTTCAGAACTGATTTTGTTCAAACAAAACTTTAATTTTTCTAATTTTTCTAACCTCCCTCTCGTCTTTCGCTTTGGGGAAAATTTACAAAAAATACCATGTTTTTCCATGTAAGCTAAAAATATTTAGTTTTGGGTTTATTTCTGTTTGTGGTCTACAGTTCACAATATTATTTTTTATATAAAAATATGATGGTAGCTTTTATCATTTTTTTATTCATACGCATTTCTATCATAATAGGACATTTCTAGACGTTTAAGATATCTTACAAAAATTAAAACGACTCACAATTCGTTAGAAATACTGTTTAAGAGGAAGAATTTCAGCTGCAATAGTTTTACATTAGTTTAAAAAGAATAAATATTTGTCGCTCGTTAAATGGTTCGATCTTCATTGGTAAGAAATAGAAATTTGTAAGAAAGATTTTTACGGAGTTTAAAACGAGTCCTACTTGAAATCACTTTTCCTGTAGGTTTTTCTTTCTTCACAGGAATAATTCTGTAGTCAAAGTTTTTTTAGAAATCTATGTTAAAGTAGGTGCAGGCTTTTGCTCGGGATACTAAAAAGTGAAAGGTATTTGGAATCTACGCAAACATTTTATGTATTTTGTATCAATATTTTATCTCAGTCTCTAAAAAAAGTCCCTCCCGTATGGGCTCAGGTTATCTTTTATGAATTTACTTTTGTATTGAATATTTACATGCATCTTCGTCCATGTGAAACTCAGTGAAACTTCCATTAGTCTAAAAAAATTCACGGCTGTTTGATTTCTCACGTAGTCGCATATTCTACCCTTACAATTAAATATTTCTGTAGCTCCTGTTTTACAATATGCGAAGGATCTGTCCATACTTGGATAATAAATTATCTATTCATTTGTGTTTTTATTACATCTCTACTTAACAAAAATCTAATAAACAAGTTAATTACAATGAATATTAAATAAATTAACAAATATTTTGTGTTAAAAATTTATTTAAATAATGCATTGTAAAAAAAAAATAACATCTAAACATTTTGTAAGTTCTTGTTAGCTAGTTTCAGTTGAAATAAATGAAAATGTCAAATCTTTTCAAGGCATTCTTCTGTTCTGTTTAATTGTATGTTTATTAATTTTCTTCAAACATCATCATAACTATAAAACATAAATTTTTTTTATTAGATACTGAAAATTATTGGCATTTTTTATTATTCAATTTTGTTCTTAATAACTTCGTGTTATTACGCATTCATTACGCATTATACTGCGAGTTGTTACACAAATTTTCCAAAAATAAAATAAATTTATTTTTATATTCTACCTTTAATATTAATCTCAGAATTAATAATAATTCTCCGAATTATGATGAATATTTATTTTCATTTGATAATTCCATATTCATAGACAATAATTATTTTGTTTTAGCAAGAATGAATCTAAAAGCGATCATGTATGTATGTGTATTCAATTTAACTTCACCTATTCTTGAAAATTTGGGAAAGTTTTATCAAGTTAATGGTGAGCGAAAATTTCTAAATTGGCTAAATTTACTGCGGGCCTTTTAGGTTTGAATCTACATTTGCATTTTCAAGGAAATTTGAAATAAAATATTTCAAAATTTATTTTTGTAGCATTTATTAATTGCTTCACTTTTCATAAACATTAATTTCCTTTATTGTAATTAATGGTAATAATTTTTATGCATTAATTAATCAATGTTTATCTTATTGTTTTTATATGAAATAATTGAAATAAACAGATATTAATCAAATGACAAAATCATCCATTAAACATTAAAAAATTAAATGCATCCATGATTTTTATGTAGATATTAAAAACTTTATGCTTTTATTAAAATAAAAATTTCAAGACCTTCGCATATTTAAATAGCCTTGAAATATTATATGTATTTTTTACGATATTTTACTCTAAAAATTAGTAAAACTTACATAATTTTTTATAAGTTTAAAACAATGTTTAATACCAAATTTTTATAATCCAAATAGGAAAATTGGGAATTTTAATTATACAAAATTGGCTTTATTGTATATGAGAATGTGAAATTAGTCATTTCATTCGGAATGGTATTTAGAAACTTTTTGAAAAAATAAGACTCCCGTAAAAAAAGATTATAAGGGTTTTGCCCCAGTTATCTCATATATCTCAAGAACACATAGATATTTTAAATACAAAATAAGATTCTTATAGTGCATAAAATTTCTCAAAGAAACACTTCATTTTCGGAACTATAGCACTAATATTTATTGTCGAATTTATTAATGAAATAGGGTAAAAAACAATTTTTTTAATCCATTAAATATGAATATTTTGGCATTAAAAGTTTCATTAATTATTTTTATATAATTTCAAACAATACGAGAATGAAATAATCGAAAAAAACTTGGAAAAAATTTAGTAGAACTATTTAAAATTTAGCTATTATCAAAGATGTAGAAAAAAAATTACATAATAAAATGTCTCATTCTATAATATTTCTAAGACAATAATGCAGATAGATTAAAAAGATTTTGTAATTCTTTTGCGGAAGAATCTTAATGTATTCTAATGGATTTGTATTAAAATCAATTCAACATGTAGGCACAATTGATAATGTATTAGGATTAACTGTTTTAATGTTATGTTCAAAAATTCTTATGGTATTAGAGATAATTCTAAATGTCTAATAATGGCTTAATATAATTCTTATTTAAATAAAATTTTAGCTAATCTATTTGTTGTACTACGACAAGAATACTTAAATATTTCAACACTTTTTCGATTTAATAGTTATCTATTATTTTTTATTTATACATTTTCGTTGTCTTATACAATAAAAGAGATTATAGCGTAATATTTTTGAATAAAATAGTGACACATAAACCAGAACCTCGATGGTCTTGATGGTGCAAAAATTAAGCACCGCATTCTGTCAATGGAATTGTGTTATGAGTAGCTTGAATATTAAGGATTGTTATGTTTCAAGAGTTCATAAGGATTTATTTTCGTCCGATTTTCATGAAAAAATTACTAAAATAACGCCAAAAATTATAGAACTAATAATTCCCGGTAACATCCGAATCCTTAATATTTAAGCTACTTTCAACACATTTCAATTGATAGAATGCAGTGCTCAATTTTGGCACATTTAAGATCATTCCGAATATGGTCTAATATTCGTATTCGGCCATTCTAGACCAGAGAAAATTATTTTCACTCTCCAATTGCACTGAAAAGCGTTGTCCTGCCATAGATCGCATTTTATCTTTTGGTGCTGTTTTCGTACATTTTATGCATTTGCGGTACTTAAATTTGTGGTTTTTTGTAGTTTTTGATAAAAAATCTTTATATTTTAAGAAAATTTTTATATTTTGATCACAGCTATAGATATCTGTCGCTTGCTGTGTGAAAAAATATAGTATATTTTAGGCTGAAATCTAACCATACATATTCAAAATTTCGTAAAATAAGGTTGGATAGTTTTGAAAATTAGGCGGTACGAATACAGTGACAAGACATCTGAAATAAAATTATTCCTTTAGGTTAAATATAATAAATAAAAAATTATCATTTGATAGATTTCCATTATTACTAGCATAATACATTTTTAATAGACTAAAACTAAAGCCGTATATGGGTTTTTCATTGCGAAAGCTTTATTTATTTATTAATTAAATTTTTTTTCTCATCACCGGTGTTGAATTAAAAGGATAGTGTTTGAAAAGTTTTAGAACTACAGTCATAAGTAATTTATAAGAGACCATATGAGAGCGATATTTGATATTTTCCAAAAAATTTATAATGAAATAAAATTAGTAATAAATTATATTTAATAACAGTAGTTGAAATCTGATACGGTACATATTATCAAATTCTAAACATGTCGTATAATTTTTAATTTATTCTAATTTTTATTGCACTTATTAAAATTGTTTAGAAAAGAAGTTAATACACATAAATCATAAATATGAATTGTAATCAAGATTGGTAGGTAATTGATTTAAATAAAAAAAACATTTAAATGTAATTTGGAACCATTAGTTATTGATTTATAAGGTGCAATGTACTTTGTTAATAATGTGTGTGTGTGTGTCGTGTGAATCTTTTATAACTAATGCCATTATAGTTAATATAGAAATTATTATACGACTAATTATGCAGCAAGAAGTTATGGCTATTTTAGCATAGTAGTGGTGAAACTTCTTACGTAGCGAAGTGGTTTCAAAGTCGAAGAAACGAAAAATCGGCAATGAAAAGAGACAACAACATACATCGATATGATATAACGCTAGAGAATGAGATTATAAAAGTATTTATAGGATTTAGCGTGCTAGAGAATGAGATAGATTTATCTATAGGATTAAACGTCCGAGAAAGTAAGTTTATGCAAAGGCATCATAATCATAACAACCATAGTGTATTTTATTATTTTAATAAAAACATTTATCGAAAATTCAAACGAAGATATTGGATAAGTGTAATGTATGTAATATATATGTGAATAAAATGCATAATTATTTTAACCTTGCTATCAATATCATCAGAAATAATACCTACAATTATACTACTTGAATTTCTATACTTTTTTTAATTTCGGGCCAAATTGAAAAACATATTTTTAACGAAAAAAAAAAAAATATAAATTAAATTTATAAATTTATTATTAATAATTATTTTGTATTGATAACAAATGATTGTTAAAAAAATTTTCATATGTGAAATATAATTCATTTTGAGCGATTTTGAGCGACAAATAATTATTCTTTTAAGTGTTCATTCCAGTTAATCCCATCAGTTCTATAGATTTTGGTGTATAAAAACACTCAGCGTCGGATGCCAGATATCAGATCTGTGTTTTCAAATATGAGATTTCAGTGATAAATTTAAAAAATTTTTTATCGTGTGATATTTTAAAAATTAGAAATTTTAATTTTTACTCTGCATTATAAAATCAAGATTCAGAAAATTTATTGATTAAAATTTTAAGTTCTTTTGAAACATAGTTTCTTATCATTTTCAATTAATTATTTTCATCAAATTACCAATAATTAAGTAACTTGTAAAATTTTTAATACCACTCTTTACAAATACTTGATAAAAAAAGAAAAAAAAATTGATCAATTCAATTTTAATTTCGAAATAATTTGGGAGCATTTATTTCGAATTTCATTTAAAATAAAGAAGGCATAATCGATATTTTGGAATCTTGTAAACTTTTAAATCCGAATGTGATAAACAATTTTATAAGTAGGGTATTCAGTATGGCATAAACTAGATTTTCAAATTTACAGTATTTTTAAATATTTATTATATAAATACATGCAAATATTTACATTCTGATTTTATAATTTTTTTTTTTTAAGAATTTGACTATAAAAATATAAAAACTACATTTTGAAATTGTTTGTCTAAAATTGTCAAAAAACTAAAAAATTTGTATCCAACGGCAATATAGTATAGTTTTAACAAATTTATCATTTCACGTGAATGCAAACTTTTCATATCTAGATATAATGGCATTTAGATAATAATATTATAATAAGTAGCTGGCTAGTTTATAATTGCAAAAATTTATTTTTTTATTCATTTTTAATATCTCTTCTTGAAAACTTGATTTTTATTATATGTTTATATTATTATTTTTTTTTTTTAGATTTAATTTAATTATCTAAAAACATGGTGACATTGGAAGGTCGTACGAATAATATTGTTATTAAAATATTCATAATAAACTTGAGAATACGCAAGCAAATAGTTAATTTATTTCTTCTTTTTTTTTTTAACTAAATTCTTGTGTATGCTAGTTATTGGCAGCTAACTAATAAATATTCAATCATCAATGGTATGCAGAGGAGGTTTAACGATTCTGTTTCAGATATGAATCTTTTCAGTATTCATGCTAATTAAAAAATTGTTTCTGTCTAAAATAATTAATTGATGATAAAGAAACGCAATTTTTATCAATTGAAAAAATTAAAAAAAAATTATACCTACATTTAAGAAGAGGAAAATCTATTTCTAAAATTTTTTTGGTACTGGTTTCGATTTGGTTGTACAAAGAACTGCTGCATATGATTTGAAAATAGTTACAATACAAAAATATGTTATGGGAATGAGACCTTTAATTGTTAATTAAATAAACGTTACGTGTTTCAATTAAGTGTTTCAATTGCGATATTTAAAATATCTCGTTTGTCAATATATTAAGTGATAATAAACTAACCTATTCGAATTATAACTATTACCTATAGGAATTACATGTGAGGCACTATTCTCTGTAAACACAACCAACCATGTGTATGAATAGGCATGTTTTAATTATGTTTACTAACAACGTATCGTATAATAATTAATAAATAAATAACGCATAATTAATTAATTTTGTACCATTTTATCCTATGCAAATGTTTATAGAGCATCATACTTAACGATGAACTTGTATGGGGTATAATTATAATTTTAATCGGTATAATACTTACCTTAATGATTCTGGTTATAGTACAGTTGATATTTCATATTTTAATTCGCAAGTTATGGATTTAATAATATTAGACACTTAAACAGTCAGTCGTACCACACAAGTACTTTATTCACTATAAAGTTAAATGCACTTAATTCTATCATTCTAAGTGATATCTGTTCAACTCGATAAAAACTGATCAACAATCGATAAGTTTAAGTTTATAATACCTTAATTTTAAAATTTAATGACTACATTTTCTTGTATATGAACAAAAATTATATTCATTATGATCTAAATTTCTAGGTTAAAAAGTGGAAATTTTTCTGTGTACACATTCTTATCTGTACATTAGTATGTGAAGAAAAAACGTTTACCCCTTTTTATTAAATTGGGCGGGGACGGGGGAGTATGTAGTATGAAGTTTATATAGAAGAGAATTGGAGAATGGTAATATTTTGCTAAAATTATGCATAAAAGTACCATAAGTCAATAAAGAATATTACACATACTATGACACACTCATATATAAGAGGTGTGGCTTATATTACACACGCTACCATACACACGCGTATATGCTCTTTTTTTATTATAGTGTTTTGCTTAAAGGCTGTATTTAAATAATTAAATAGTATCACTACATAGTATAAAACAAAGTCGCTTTCTCTGTCCCTATATCCCTATGTATGCTTAAATCTTCAAAACTACGCAACGGATTTTGATGCGGCTTTTTTTAATAGATAGAGTGATTGAAGAGGAAGGTTTATATGTATAATAACACCCATTAAATAATATATATATATATAAATTTCATGTCAAGGGTTTCGTACTTTTTTCTGACGCGGAGTCAAGGCCGAGGGCCGGCCTGGAGAAACCGGGTGGCCCATACCAAATACCGGGTGTACATATAAAAATTTTGTGTCACGGGTTTCCTACACCAAATACCGGATGCCCCACAATAAATACCGGGTGCTCCAAAATGTCAAAGCAACGCGTGACAGGGTCTTCTAGTTAGATAATATAATGCTCCCTGCAGTTTTCAAGATTAAAATGATTTTATACGTAATGCTTTATGTTGAATTTTTTAAAAATAAATTTAATACTAAATACAACTATAACTACCATCATTCAAATTTCTATTTAGAAATTCATTTTGTATCTCCGGTTAACTACAATTATAGGCGCAGTATTATAAACATACGTATTGCTTATAGCGAACACATGTTTTATTGAAGTGTTTATGAATCTGCATTTGGGTTTACGAGAATATTTGATGTGAAATGGAATCGAAATCAAATTATGTCGATTTTTTGAAAATTTAATGAAAGAAATTTTTTTTTTAAATGAAGAATTTCCATTTTTGTCCAATTTATAATATTACATGTGTACCTGTTTAATTATGTTAAATTATTTGTTTTGACCAGATATTACTTAAATATTTATGAAATAAATCTGTATTAATAAATAAAAAGTATGGATGTTTTGATGTGTGTATGTCGCCTCAAAATATTTCTTATAAGAATTCATAAATAATTAAATACATTTAAAATAATAAAATTTTTGTTTTTTAATTTATTATTTATTAAAAGGTAGGTAAGTTTTGAGGTAATTATTACTTCCTTATTTCAGTAATTCTATAAATAAAAATAACCAAAATATTAGACAAAGACAATCTTTGCAAATATTATTATTGTTTTTACAATAGCTTATCAATAGCCTTAAAATTTTTCAAAATAAAAAATTTTAAAAAATCGAGGTTAAATATACAATAAAAACGTTTCAAATGATTCCATAGAAGTTTATTAGGAAGTATATTAAATTAAAAACGACTTGAGTTATATTGTTTTTACAACTTAAGAAATCATTAACCTTTAGCCTCGATTTAACGTATAAATTCTATCAAATATTTCTAGTTAAAATGTTTGGTTTAAATAAAGTCCTTATGTTGAACTAAATATAAATGTCTATATCTTTTCCAAAAAATCGTTATGCGAAAAAGAATTGATAATGAAAGTCGCCAAATATAATCAAGCCTCTTACGAAAGGAAACTGTGATAAGTGGGCTATGCAAATTGAAGCTGTTATAGTCAAAAATAGTACATGGGCATCTGTTAACGGCAAGAAACCAAAACTCGAGTTGGTTGAAAATGATGAATGTCAGCTCAAAGTGTTGCAATATGGGAAGAAGAAGATGCAGAAGAAAATGTTTCGTCATCGAAACATTAACATTTGTTCAATTGCTGTTTATTAATAATAAGGGGAAGATGAAATAGTTATTTTTGTAATTGTGATTAAAATAATAAGCTAATGAAATATTAAAATTGAGTTTAATATTTTTAGAGCTTGTTGTAAAATTACAGCTGTTGAAGAACAGGTATTGTAATACCAATGTAAGCTATATTCACACGTTAATCGCGTTTCTCTCAAAACAGTTTTTTTGTAACTGGTGTCAAAAATATCTTAAAAGCGGTTTTCACTTATTACGTGTAATTTTATACGTAGTTTCGGCATATACGGATTTATTCGGTAGGATAAATCATTTGAAAATTTCTTGCCAATCATTTCTTTGAAGCTAAATTATCGAAAAAATCGTGAAATGTTCAAATTAATTTTTTAAAGCCTGTCAATTATTTTCAATATTTTCGAATCCTAGTTCATTCTATTGCTACAGGCGTACAGATTAAAATATCGTTTATTTTTTGGGTTTCAAATGAGCCGATTAGCCGGAATCATGATCAATAACCTTATTCTCAAAATGGGTGTTTTCGAAGTGGTACAACTCTAATGGTTTTCTGGAGATTTATGCCAAAATTTTCTGTATACACTATTAAAATATTAATAACAAATACATCATAAAAACTTCAAAGTTCTATCTTTTTACTGGTCGTCAAGAAAAAGTTACTATAAATAAACGTTAAACCGAGTTCCCTTACTGAGAGATAGGACTGGACGATAGCATTATCGTACAAATAACATACGTTTAGCTTTTAATGAAGTCAAAGGTACCTTATAAATAACATATACAGTGTCTGGTAATACTAACTGATTTTAAGAGTATTGTTCTAAAATTGTTCTGAAATATATACTCATTGTTCTGAAATTCTGTATGACTGTAACAGTATTCTTAGCAGTGTATAAGCTTTATGTAAGCATCGCAAGGATGCTGCAATCACTGTGATAGTAAATATATCAATAACCGGGACAGCAAAAACATAAATAGGGATAGTATAAGTATATTTTATTGAATATTACTTATACATGTCCACTATTGGTGGATTTGGTTTTCAGACCTTAATACTCTACAATTAAAGATTACCTACTTGCACGGTATCCAAAATACTATATAATTTTATAAACAATTACGTTCATCATTTTTGACGCTAGTGTAACACTCATAAGTATGAATAATACGAAGCTGATTTAAATTTTCTTTAGAAAACCACTTCAACATTTTTTATTTTTTAATATTTATTTTTAATATTCGCCCTTCATTTATTTGTTACCTTCAAAGGATGAATATATTTAATAGCGAAGAGTAAATTTAATAAAAAATGGAAATTTATTTAGTTGCATAATCTTGCTAGGAAGTTCGTTTTAATTAAAAAAGCTTCAAATGAAGAACGATAATTTTTTTTTCACTTTTACAAAGCAGACAATATTAAAAAAAGTATAAAAATAAGTATTTATATATTTACCATTTTGGGTATTTTTAATTACACAAAACTATAAAAATATTCAATTTTTTTTAGCTGCTATAAAACTCCCAACACCTACTACTGATTCGCCATAAAAATAGAATATTTGTAGTTTTTTACTTTCGCATAAACATAAATATCCATAAATAATTCAACAGATGTATTTCTCAAGTCTAGCCAAATAATATGTCACCATAATGGATGTGACCATTTTGGTAATTTTATTTTTGTTTTAAATAGATCGCAGTCCTTGTGAATAATGAAAATAACTTACCATCAATTAATTAACAAGCATTAATTGTTTGGGACAATTTCCAAAGATAATTTTTTGTTGATATTCATATAATGTAATTTTGTTACAAGAAATAAAGGAAAGGTAAAAATAGAACTAAGTATACTACAGTTTCGGATATGTAAACGAAATTTGAATTATCTATCCTTAATTATTTAGTTTTCATTGTTTCTGGGAGACCTAATCATTCATAGTTTAAAAAACTACTGTACCACGCTTCTATTGTCAAGTATAAACCATAGGTTATCAACAGAAAATACTCTTCTAACCAAGTTTGCAAAGCGATATATAAAACCCAAGTACTACCCAAGAGTTGAGAAGCTAACAATATTAAAAAAATAAACAATTTTTTGATATTTTAATGAAATTTTACCTAGTTTACTTAAATAAAATATATTCATCGAGTATTTTAGAATCCATATGCTATCAAATACTATTATAAAATTCGTATTTCATACAGTTATAAAAACTTGTTATATAATATGACAATTGTATTGTACAGTATAATATAGATAATAATTTGTGATAGCACACCCGCTCACGCGTTGCTATGACAAATTTGGCACATCGCACATGAGGTGATTTGGGTGAAATCGGCGAAATCGCCGATATCGGCGATATCACCGATATCACCGAAATCACAGCATTTTAGTCGCACACGGAGCAACAGAAGTTGCTCCGACTTTGTAACGTTTTTTGAAGAAGGGGTACTACGTAGTTTGTTTACTAGTAACAAAATATTTATATACAGTGTCTTAAAGGATGAAATACATCAAGTAATAAATAATATAGATTATAATAGATTATACTTTAAGCCATTTGAAATTCTCATTTCGTCTTACAAAAACGACAAGAGATAGCTAGTTGAACTTTTGGTGTCATATTCTGGATCTTAAAAGTGACTCTAAGTTCGTAAATTGACAAAATCGGTATAATGGGCTAATTAAATCTATGATCCAACTTAACCATAAAAAAAGATTCAAAACAAACACAAAAAACGTGTATGAACATTTTTTGGATATAATAAGAATCTGTTATTTAGCTTAAAATGTGGCGAATATAAACATTCCGAAAAATGATCATACATTTTTTTTTTTAATCAAATAATTATTGTTTTGAATCTTTTTTTATGGTTAAGTTGGGTCATGGATCTAATTATCCCATTATACCGATTTTACTCATTTACGAACTTAGACTCACTTTTAAAATCCAGAATATGACACCAAAAGTTCAACTACCTGTCTCTTGTCGTTTTTCAGTTATCTTGATGACGAACGGGAGACTGAGATGGGTTAATACTAATATACTCTGACTTAACCATATATATATATATATATATATATATATATATATATATATATATATATATATATATATATATATATATATATATATATATTTATAACTGTATATATTAAAGTGTTTTTTGAATGCTAATGATTAAAGTAGTTCAAACATTGATGCTCAATCTTATATCGAATATCTAAAAAATTTACTCTGTTATACCTTAACTTGTTTTATTTGTTTAATGTGATTAGAATAGATACAGATCATAGCCACTGTACAATTACTGTATTTCTACAGTTCATTTTGTAAACATATTAAATAATAAAAGAATCAATAAATATAATATTTTTCAGTAATAGTATAAGATGTATTGGCTTAATTTTATAAAATAAGTCTAAGTTCATTTCTGTTTATTTACTCTGTTATTGAAATGAATGAAATTAATATTGACGCTTGAAAAGTGTTATAAATAAGTTTATAAACTCTTGCAGAACGTCATTACTGCCAAAATGAAGAAATGTTGTATCTATTGCAACGTTGCTACAACAATTAAGAGACGTATACCTAGAAAAAGAGGTTTTTTAACTGAGTAATACTATAGGTGAAAGCTCTTATGTATTTGACAACGTTGCTTACGAATGTAAAATTACATACGATTGTTGTCGCATCATGATGGAATTCTTACGATTTCGGTATTTGATTATACATATCTTACACAGTGCAATTTCGTACATGTAATTTTCTTATGGAAAGTAATCTCTATCCGTATACGACACAACAGTTGCAACAATACCATATATGTGATAAAAGTATAGCATGTATTCAAAGATATAAATATTGCAGGATAATATAAGCATTTACTTAATCCTCGCTACTCTTCGTTCCTTTTCTTTAAAGCATATGTATGTATATAAAAAAATTTATGATCTGTTTTATAAGATGCGCCTATTAAGCCTGTTCTATATGGTTCAGGACATCAATCTAACCTTTTTTTTTGTGTGTATAAACAAGCATTGACAAGTTTTTATTTTTAAATATTTAACATAACATTATTTAACTCTCTATCTTTGTCATAAACATTGATTTATATGACTGTATAAACAAGAATAAAAAAAAGTTGCCCATATGATTTTTAAAACGAAGCATTTTTACAACGATTTTTTTATCACATGTATGATTTCAAATCACCAAAATCACGTCGTGTGCGACTATACATTGGTTTCCATAAGCAAATCATATGTATGATATCGCCGATTTCACGCAAATCACCTCATGTGCGATGTGCCTTTCACAGAAAAAAGTTTGGATTTGTCTCTATTTTGGACTTGTCTCTATTTTAGAATAGACCAAGGAATTACGTTGTCTCATAAAAACTATTCCCCCGTTTTTACCTTCTTTATTTGGCGTGCACTCGCTACGTCAATCCTCTTGACACCCAGAGCTATCATCGGCTTTGGCTCCGCGTGGCAGCAGTGTACATATATCATACTTGGTTGTCACTCAGTACTTTGTGCTGTGGTGCTCAAACACTTGATAAAAAGTATAGGACGTCCAGATTCACGAATGGTGCCTATGTTAATTAAACGATGCGATAAGCATGCTTTATGCAACCAAACGCAACCAAAATTTCAGGTCGCTATTAGTAATTTTCGTTTTTAAGATATCTTGCTGGCGGACAGGCAGATTGACAGAAAATGGATTCAATAAACGATTGTATGAACACCCATTTCAGAATATGGTTAGTAGCGTCAACATTTTTTGCGTTACATACTCAATTTCTTATACCCTCATATATTTCATATGTCGCGTTCTTCGTATATAGTTCGTGTTACTTCAATAAAAGATATATAAATTATATTAATTTATAGTATATTCAAGGTTGATAAAGTTTAATGATAACCACAACAAGATATCAAGGACGAGTATAAAATTTGCTAGAAAGATTATAGCATTATAGCATACAATTTTAGCTACACTGTTTTAATTGTAGGAAAATTAAATTTTATATACAGAGTGTACAAAATGTGAACAAAAAGATAGTTTTACATCACAGTTTATTGATATTGATATTCGATTCATCCAAATAAAAAAATAAATAAATAAATAAAAAACGAAATAAAAATTAGATTCGTGAATTTGACCATATGCATCCACTGTCTTAGGGATTAACCAGCTAGGTAGCGAGATTATAGAATACTGTATTGGATAAACTAAATTTATTATATTTTATTAGACGTAAAAATTCCTATTTTAAAACATTTTGTACTTAGTCTTACCTGCAAATATTTTAATGATATTTTATATTTTTGGAAATTCGCGAATCAGATATTTTATTCCTTATAAGTTTTCTTAAAAGTTTTTAATATTTTAAGTATTTTCCAATGGATCCAATAGTAGCTTCCCCACCGTCTGGTAAACCGAGTTCATAAAATGCCCGAGATCAATCCGATAGTTTGTGAATTCTTCACTGCAATGTGAAGAAAATTCCTCGGGCCAAAGGGATCGCTATGGCCGTGCTATTTCATAAGTATCTATGAATATTTAAAATTAAAAACTGTTGAACCACTGTTTGAATTTTACAGCACGAATTGAGTTCAAGTTTGGAGAGAAAGAACTTAAAAAGCCAACAGATAACAAAATAATTTTCAAGTACGAAGCTTCATAGATTTGTTATTCTATAATTTGTTACATTGTATATTAAAACAAATATTTAAATCTTTATGTACATCTTTAATTGTTTCATGCCAAGTGAGTTTATGTTTTAAAATATTAAAAATAAAAATTATCCATTAAAAAAGGAAGTTCTCATTTAAAAAAATTTATAACTTGTAAAACTTAACAGAGACCTTGACTAATGCCATTAATTCATAAATAAGTAAATACAAACATTTGTTTTTTCCCTGTATTTATATTACGAAGATTTTATTTATTCATTTATATTATTTTAAAGAAATCTATTAATCAAATCATTTTAAATTAATTACCTATCTATATTTCTATTCACTTTCAAGTATAAATATTTAGTTTTGCATATTGATTTTTCGAATTATATGTACCCTTTAAAGTTTTTTCCATTTCAAAATCGAAGGATAAGATTTTGATATATAGCCTTATTAAGCCAAAGTTTAGGATGGATGTGTTCTAATGCTAATGATGATATTTTACATATATTATATTTTCACCCGGTATTCCTTAGACTTTCATGAACATTTATCACCATTTAACTGTACCTTACTTTGAAAATTGAGAAAATTAAGGTAGTTTTCACACTCAAAATAGTAACAGGCTTTGAATGTCGCTGATCACAAATCCGAATTGAATAAGCAACTGAGGGCGGTTAAATGTCCCTAGAATAGAAAACTTATTTGAAATTCAAAATTTTATCTCGAACAACATCCCTCGGGAGCTTTTGGGGACACGGATATAAGTATATATTTTTAAGTTAAATATTTTGTTTCGGTAAATGCCTTTCCGAGGTTTTCGGGATCGCAGATTGCGAATCTGAGATCAAAAAGCGACTAAGGATTATTTCAACCCCAATACAATCACCTCTAGAAGTGAAAAATTAAAAAAATTTTAATTCAAAATTTCATATAAAAAATTCGTGGGGGTTTTCAAAGTCGTTGATTAACGTTAGTCGTTGAATCCGAGGTTAAATTCAACCGAATGGTTGCAACACGATCTAGAAATCGCAAAGATACAAAATTCAAAAAAAGTCTATATTACACCTCAAAAATTGTTTTTCTAAGGTTTTTGGGGTCGTTGTTCACAAACTTCAGGTCAAAAAGCAACTGAGAGATTGACATTTTAATTATAAAATATTTTTCAATCTTTGTCACTTTTAGGGGTTGAAACAATTCTCGGTTGCTTTTTGACATCTGGTACGTGGTCAGCAATCCCAAAAATCCTAAAGAGACGATTTTTGATTCGAAATTTTGAATTTAAAAAACTTATCATTTTGAAGAGTGGTTTTAATAGGATTGCTATCCTTGGTGAAATTTTCATTGGATTCGTGATCAACGACCTCTAAAACCTCCAAAAACCTTTTATCCCTGTTACTATTTAGGGCAGAGAAACATCTCTATTTTTCTCAATTTTCAATGTGATACTTTTGGTAAAAAGACGTACCGGAAAACCTAACTTGATAATTCTAAAACTTTTTACGCATAATCTGATTTAAATACAGCTCAATGACTAACTTTATCATACTTATTTTGATATATATCAACTGTCAGTAAAATACATATTACATTATGTATGAATATAGATTTTTTAATCATAATGTTTTGAAACGAATATGTTCCTATAAAATTTTTTGTCTTTTTTACATGTTACTTAAAAAATAAAAACATGAAGTCAGTTATTAATCTAGAAGTTATTAATGTATTTGAATAACAATTTTTTTTTTAATATATAAGATTCCCACGAAACGATTTATATTTATATTTTTTGTTCCATAATTAAGTACGTATACCAATAAAAAATTTAAATTATATTGCAAAGAAATAACTTTGGTATTTAATAATAAATTAAATTATGTTACTACAAATTTGTAACACAAATTGCCTGAATTAAGTTTACTCAAGTTTCGATGCCATATATCTTAATATGTTATCCGACTAAATATTTTTTTAACCAGCAATTAATTGAGAAGAAAACAGAAAGCAGTAAGGTAGCTGTCATACTGAAGCAACTCAACTGACATAACTGGCACAAGCAACTTGTTGCATCAGTCTAACCCAAAAGGATTTCGTAGAAGCATTCACACTTGCGAAATCCAACTGATGCATCCATACGACTGGTTGAATGCGACTGGGAGTGTCGGTTCATTGGTTTCCAACGCTTTTCACCCGCTGTAATACACCTTCTAAAAGTGATATCCCTTTTTTGTATGGAAAGAGTTAATAGGTCAAGTAATTCTTGGAGTCCTATATGTATACATATATATATATATATATATATATATATATATATATATATATATATATATATATATATATATATATATATATATATATATATATATATATATATATATATATATATATATATATATATATATATATATATATATATATATGTATACATTTAAATTTAACCGGATCATGGAGTTCCCTTGCAGCTACAAACATGCTTCGTTTAAAATTTCCTTCAAAATACGGGTGCACCTAGAAGCTTCCTTCCTTTCTTCTACGAAAATACCAAGAAATAAGAACATCCTCGTCTTCTGCCGATTCCATTATGGCTGTATTAAAGTCGCATCGATTGTACAACAATGTGAAAACATAGATCTCATGCCACTAGTTATTTAAGACCGTCGTTTAGTCAGCATTGCATTAGTGTGTATATAATAGATCAACTGTGGCCAAGAGTACAAAGGTCTAAGTCTGATTCCGAAAGAACCGTGTTTTATTCCCATCGTTTATGTAATTTTTCACTCCTCTAAAGCTTCTTCAACATTTATGTACCTCGTTTATATCTCTTCTTTGAAATTTTGTTAAAACTGTATACACTTCGTGTGATAAATAGTTTTTAAAATATTCATATTGGTTTATGACCGATAACTAAACACATGCAACGTAAATATTTAACAAAATTACATTTTTACGTGTATAAATATGAATATTTAGAATTGACAATGACCTAATTATAAATTTTCAATGTTATTTATTAATTTTTTAAACGTAAATTCATAAGTCTTGACATTCAAAAATTAAACAAAAAATCTTCTTGTATATTCCAAAATCACAATTTACATTAATATTTTTATTACACTGTTTCCAAAGATTTCTCTGAAAAAATTTATTATTTCATTTAATATTATGAAACGATTGATATAATTAAAAATATCAAAACAACTTTTTGTATGATATTTTAATATTCAAATGACATTAAACTAGCAGATTATGGCGCCTTAATTTTAACTAGTTTATTAAGGAAAAAAAAAACAATAAAAACCAATTTAATTTTATATTAATGAAAATTTTATACTGGAAGAGTACTTGTGTTATCTAAAAGGTGATTATGTAATGGATTATCAACCGCGTCTGTACCAAGGAATGTACATTCAGGAATTGCGTTAATACTTCCCTTAATTTTTTTATTTAATATCTACAATGATCTTGTTTTTATACTAAAATCAATTAATATTTGTATTTGTAACGGAATTCCGCTAGCACATTCTGCATGTTTAGTAGCAAAATGAAAAGTTAACGTTTTTCGAATATAAATATCTAGGTACTTGCTTCAAATAAGTACGTGCTGGTAAAGAAAAGACAATTTTCTTTGTATTTCCTCTGATTATTTTTCATCGATATATATATTATATATATATATATATATATATATATATATATATATATATATATATATATATATATATATATATATATATATATATATATATATATATATATTATATATATATATATATATCAGGTAGAAAACATTTTATTATAATTTCTTTGGCCTAAACGTCATTTTACTCTCCAATAGAGTATTGGTTTTCATTTGCTCGAATTAATGTCTCCAAATACATTTATGTTCAAATTATTTGTAATTTTTTTATCTCTCTAATACGCAGCAATATAGAGGAATTTTTTAATGACCGTTTTCCTTATTTGTGAAAGAATTTCTTCAAATTATTTCCACACAAAATAGCAGGATTTAGATGTCATACGTATTATGTATAGTGAAAAATGGGCCTTTTAATGCATCATATCACATATCAGCGTTTAACCGGAAAACTTTTAAGTTTTTAGGGAAATTTTACTCGTTGCTCATAATAATGTATATAGTTATTCGTAAAATCTCTTAATGGAAATGAAAATTGAAAAAAAAAACTAATTTTTCAGATATAAATATATTTCCAAATAAATTTGTCTAAGGAAAAAGTCCTTTTATATTTATGATTTTTTAATCGATTAGTCAGATATAGGTTATAATGTTTTTATTGATTTTATTGATTTAAAATTTTTAATTTAAAAATGTAAGGAAGCTTTTATGTATATAGCCAGAAATAATTTGAATATATACTTACAAATCTGTTGAGAAAAAAATTTATTTTCTATTTTTAATTCTTAAATTTATAATTGCATTGCATAGATTATACATCGTGTGATTCGGCTAGGAAAAAGTCACGAATCATTGTTATCGAAAACCAAGATTTTTTTGTCATTATAAAACGTTCTATTTTATAGTGGGAAAGTTTAAGTTACATTTCCTTCCCCGGACCATTTTGTATTTAAAATATGAATATTATGTATTAAAATTTTATTCATTTTATAATCAGGAATAAGTAACGTGATATTAGTTTTTTGGTTTTCTAAGAAATTTAATTAAAAAAACAAAAAATTATTATTGCTTTCTTGCACGAATCATCTCTATTACTTTGAAAACTAAAACTATTAACATTGCAAAAAACATTAACTGAATGTACAGAATATGTTTTCTACGTGTAATTACTTTAAATATATGTATGCACTTCGAAAATAAAATTTACAAAATTTTCTACCGATATCTAAATTCAAATAAATTCCAATACCTATTTATATTTTAAAGGCGTATTTTTTAAGGTTAAAAACTGGCTGAAAAAACTCAAATATTTCACATAATAATACATTTATAATCAATAACCAAAATATTAACATACAAAAAAAAAAAAAAGTTAAATATATGTTGTATTCATTAAATCGACGACACCTACGATAAAACACCTCCATATGAAAAATTCTCCAAAACATTGTATTTTAATTATTATACTTAAAAAGTTAAATTGTCGTCATGTTATTATTCTTTTCAAGAAAAGAATTTTAAGGTCATTGCTTAAAGTGAAGGTTAAGGTTTTTTTTTTAGTTGAATTGAATATTTTTTACTTTTTTATTTTTATTTTTGGTTGTAATTAATTAATAAAATCATTTCTAATTAGATAACTTCCGATAAAAAAATGTAATTCATATAATTATATTGACATATATTTATACTGATTATTGTATATTTGAGATACTTTCACTTTATATATTGTTTTAATGTACCCTTTCCTGTACCAATCAAGGATGCAATACATTAATTATAATTTCTTTTTATTTCTATTCTAATTATATATTTCAATAAATAGAGTAGAATTTAGAAGTACTTGAGTGTGCAAAAACCGAGTAGCACATTCTGTTAATGAAATTGTGTTAAGAATAGCTTCAATATTAGGGATTCGGATACTCAACGCAAACGGTGGATTTTATGCGAATTCTTCGTTTTGTTTTTGCGTTAAATGCGATTTGAGATTAAAAGTAGTCAGAACACAGTAGTCATTTTTTAATATGGATCCCGACTTCTGCAAATTTCTTAAATTCCTTTTTTTTTGAAATATTTCTTCAATATATAGTATACATTTGTTAGATTTTCATACAATATTCCTTATTTCGCAAAGTTTTTTCTACCATATAGAATTTTGGATTTTAAGTAAATGTTTTTTCAAAATTCAATCGCTTATAGCACGAGATCGAAGAAAATTCTTGTTCAAAAATTGAATTGTTCAAAGATATTTATTTTAGTACATTCAGGTCCATACACGTACGTGATACAAACAATTATGAATCTTTTGTATAAATTTGAAAAATCTTTAATATATTAATAACTAAGCAAAAATTTTTTAAATAGAAGTCGGGTAAGCGATATTTAAAAATTGCATCTTTTATCAGGAAAACGGAGCATTTTTTAAATTTCAAGAGTTTACTTTTTTGTTAAAATAAAACATTAAAATAGCTTCAAACCATATAGCCCATCGAAAAGAAGGGCAGGGGTTCCAAACTAAATTTGACCAAGCATTGAGCCAGCAACATCTGGATCATTAATATTTAAGCTATTGTTAACACAATTCTATAGACTACTGCTGTGTGTTGCACATGAAGTACCTTCAGGTTCTGCTGTAGTGTGTTACACAAACTTTCTTGGATATCATAATTTACTTGCTCTATGAGCTCTACTTAGAGATTTTATAACTAATGGTTATTCATTATCACACTATTCACCGATTTTTAATACAATTTGTATCCGTATATTGTATTTTGACAAGTTCTTTCAATTAAAATAAATCAAATCAAATCCAGCTAGCATAAATAAATTGCAGCTTATATTTAAAACAAAAAAAAAAAAAAAAAACAAAAAAAAATCATTTAACTTAATCGGCATTTCATTTAACTGGAAAAATCAGACTTTGAAACCCAAAAAGACTACCTTTCGGTTAGGTAGTATATAATTGTTTAAAATAAATAGTTTTTATGTTTTAATTATTATTCGATTTTAGTCTCATTATCCTTAGGTAATCATTTATTAAATACCTGATGTATGGTTAATTATCAATGTGTGAATTATTTTCAATCAATAGCATTCATATAATACAATAAATAAATAAATGCAACCCATATCTATAGTTATTTTAGTATCTTATATAGTAAAATGGTTTATAATAACCTATGCATATGAGTTTATTGGTCGAATTTGAGCTTGGAATTGTGGAGAATCTAAGCAGATTATGAAAAAAATATTTCAAACAAAAGTTGTTTCTTCGAGCAGTTTTTTGTCAGAATTTTTTCTTCTATCTCTTAAGTATGGTTTACAAGTTGGCATTATGCATCTATTGAACCAACTTAGATCTAGAATTTGCCATAAAAATTTCTTTTCGTTTTAGTCTTATTTTAATAATGGACAAATGAACAAACTCACGAACTTTTTAAAGATTGATTTTGAATACTTAAAAGAGAGTACCTCTTTATATGAAATATTGTTTATAAAAACCAAAAATTTTAAATATTTATGTAAATTATGAAATCATATTGATAAAACTGAAAATTACTCAGCGCTATACTCTCAACTTTACATAAGTCACGTATTATATTATCAGAGAATAAATAGAAAATGAAATATTTAACACGGATCTAAGAATTCATTGTGCGGAACTATCTGAAAAAATTATTATGCGGAATGAATATTCAAGATTAACTTTGTTAGATAAGGATGAAAAATAGGTAATGTAAGATAGAATTTAATCAACAATAATTGTACTGACGGAAAATTTCAAATACTTTGTATTGTTATCCACTTGAGAGAAAAAAAATACAATTAACATACACAAAAAATAATGTTATTATTATAGTTAATTATTAAAGTCAATTATAATAATATGGCAGAAAACTATTGAGTGGTCCAAAAACTTATTTCATACACGGATATAAGGAATGTACAGCTTCTAAATACACACAGCCGAATTTAACCTTAGTGGCGCCCCATTGCAAAAATTTTACATAAAATGATTCAAGTTTCTATACTATACCATTTTTAAGTAGAACTTTCAGCAATCGACCGAAACTTAAATAATCTAGAATGCCTCAAATGCCAATTCGATAGATCTAGTCGTTCAAAAGTTATGTGGGGCTTACATGCATTCATCATCATATGGGTATGGTTAGAAAAGATTTAGAACGCCGTTATTTGATGACAAACTCTTTCATCCAAATTAGATGGAATTCAATAAGGGAAGTTAAAAGAAACTGCAATATATATAATTTTGAACATACTCTTGAAAAACATTATTTTATTTATTGTAATTTGATTTTTAACATGATGGCAGTTTTCAAAGTAGTTTTCATAACGCGCAGAAAATTCCCTCTCTTCGTGCCTGAATTTTTCTGCCCCTAAAAATGTGCCGCTATAGGCACTAGCCCCAACTGCCTCTACCATAAATCCAGCGCTGCAAATACATAAATGCATTTTTTTGAGAATTAACTTGTTCTCACACAATGGGTTTGTGTATCGTTTTTATTTGATTTTTTATCATACAATTATATTAAATAGAAGCAATGTTTTGGATCAAATTTTCGATAGCGAGTTTTTACATGATATACAAATATTAAGTATTGAAATAGTTCAAAAAAAAAAGGTTTTTAATTACTGGTGTGTTCGTTTGTGTGGTAAAATTTACAATTAAGTTCCGGATGTTCAAAGTACGAAAAAAAAATGCATTAACACCGATCGACCAAGTATTATACCCCTTTTGTCTAGCTATTTTCAGGTTTAGTATGTTTTTGTCGAGAAAGGCTTTTATAAAATTTTCAAAGTATATTCACAAAACATTTTAATATTTATCTGGAAAAATTCAAATAATGCCTCTCTCGCATTGTAAATTTAACATATTAACAAATTTAATACACTTATTTATTGCTTATTCTATTATTAGTTTAACTTATCCTTATGTTTGCATAAAAAAAAGTAATAATAATTAAATATTTCTAGTTAAAATAGTCTATTGTAGTAAAATAAATTCCTGTGTGATTTCACCAAAAATTTTTTACAATTACCGTACCGGTATGTTTTCGATAGTGAACATTATATGTTTTTAACAAAGTGAATTTACATAATATTAAATTTTCCCTTCAAAATTAAAAATTTATATGTCGAAGTTTTGAAACTTTCTAAGCTATTTTCTATTCGTGTACGTCGGTCTGTCGATCTATCGGTCCATCTTATTCAGATAAACACGCATATTACCACTACTAATGAATGAATATATATATAAAGTTGTGAAAAACAATAGTGGAGATGTTCTGGTTCCATTTTAGAAACATCTCATCTGTCATTTGAGATTTCGGGTTGATATAGCGCTCGAAACTAAGTAAATGCGTTTGATAGTGCCTGTATCGACCACTATTGAAGATATTTTTTTATATAGAGGTCGACACACGGTAAAGGGCAAATAGGGTTGCCCGACGCTAAAAGATCTGAAAATTTGATGCGTTCGCTTTGAACCCAAGGAGAATGCCTCAAAAAAAGTACACACCATAAAACTTCTCATACACTGTGTGAATAGGCAATCGAAAAATCAAAGTTATTTTATAAATGCGCCTCAAGTAATTCTATTGTGTATATGATTGTAAGCCCAACTTTTAATTTTTCCAATTATTATTTATTATTTAACATCACATTAGAATAAACATTAATTTCTGAACATAATTATTAGATGATTTCAAAGGTGATATCATTTCTTCAACTCCACTGAATAGATTTATAAAAAATTAAATAAAATATAACACAAAAAATTAAATAAAACTTATTAAATATGTATTTTGAACAACCAACATGAGTTCAAGTGTATACAACAATGTTTATAAAAACATTGGTTTTTTTAATAGGTTATAAAATATTTCTTGGCTATGTCTAATTATTATGAAATCCTATTTAAATGATGACGAATTTGTTACTTTTAATAATCAGTCTGTTATTATTTTTTAGTTCAAATAATACAAATCATTATTTTTATTATAAAATTCTCTGGTACCTTAAAGTATTGACAAAACATTTTGCGTGAAAAACATATTGTTTAGTGACGTGGATACGTCTATGCTAATGCTCTGAGGGGGAAGTTTGGAGAACTGAAATTTATGCGATTGTTGCATCTGTTAACGCGTTAGAGAACTTAATCGGATTTACGATTAGAGAATACAGTTAACGGGAATGCAGGATATCGTGAATGGGCTACCCCCTATCACGATCGTATAAGTGAAGTGCAGTATGAAATATAATATTCCGTTCATCTAAGGACAACCAATGGTTTTTATATGAACTTAAGTATGTGATATACTACATCGGCCATTTAACCCCATCTGTTGGTTCATAATTGACACGTATTGCAAGTCTCGAGTGATATAAACAAAAAAAAAAAAACCGTTCTATATGTTTTGTAACAATAAAAGTCTTAATAAACTCAGTTTGAAAAGTGCATTGTTCTTTCTATCCTCTTATACGTATCCACGTATAACTTACGGTTTTGTCCCCAACCCAACCTAAATTTTTTAAATTTTAAAAGTTTTCAGAATCACAATACTGAATTGATTCTATAAGCGACGTATGCACACTTTAATGGTTGTTGAGAAGAATAAGATATTGTTTAAAATTGGTCACTTCATTATTGAAATAATCAGGAATTATTAGGAGCATATTAAATAAAAAAAGAAAGACACCGAAAGTACTTCAACATAATAATAGTTTAAGAGTTGTCGGTCTAGTGGAGGGGATGGGTGCCAGCAAAATGTTTTGCATTGATTACTAATGACTACTTTAAGTTTAAATTTGGTCAATAGCAAAATAATAGGTGGTAAGCTTTCAACAAAAACCATGATATTGATGCAACGATCTATCAAAATCGAAGCTCTACAAAAGAGATAGACATGACACATATTAGGTTATAGTATCCAATTCCCATTATAAATCGATTACTCGAAATTGGTCCGAGAGCAAATCATATACGTTTCTTTTTAGGAGCAGGGAACTATGTATTTATCTCCTTACTATGACGGTATTATACAAGTATCTATGCTTTAATTGTATTCGTCATAATTCTTTTACTTCTCCTAAATTGACATTTAGTCACTGACGTCTTCTAGGAGACTATTTGAATATCAATTAAAGAAATAAAGATTATAAGATATGTATAAATTAATAGTTTCCGGCATTATACATCTGATCAATCATCAACCTATTAAGAAACTAGTTTGAAAACAATGACAAATTTTATTTTATGCTAATTAAAATATATTGCAATAATTATTGAAATTAAATGTCTTAATTATGCACAACAATTACCATTACTATAATCTTATTAATCTTCGTACCTATGAACTGCCTTCATTTAAATCGTGTTTAATAGAGACATTCATTTTTTTGCCTTTTTTTTTAAACATTTTAACCTCATCAACCTTTTCAAATCAATTTAAATTAATTTCAAATCAACAGGGGTGGATTTTCTGATTTGTACATTGTGAATATTTTCCAAAAATACGAAAAACGAAAAAAAAAAACGATGAATAATTTTGTGTTATTTTTTATACACTACTTTACCAAATTTTAAATTTTGCATATTTCCGGGAACTATATGGTAGATATTGTTTGCATATGACATTTTATTTTCAAATTTACCATCAGTAATTTTTGTGCAACTAAAATTACTTTATTTTTTACTTTCGTCATTTATGTATAAATCTTTGGTTTGATAACGCGCGTGTTTCACTTTGTTAAGATTTATATCTGAAGTTTTTACGTTATGAGTACTTCAAGGAGAAGTTGCTTAAAAAAGTTACGTCAGATTTCGTTAAAAATACTTACCCACTCTCTGTGTTTGGGGATGCTCATGATTAAAAATCTGGGGAACTTGATTGCTATTGTAGACAATGTGTTTAAGTTTATGGAAAGATGGCAAAAGAAGTGCTTTTTAAAATGGTATTTGCGCTAAAGGAAGAAACGAACATTGGTTAAGAAAACAATGTCCCTTGAAAGAACATATGACACCCGGGCAGGCAAAATATTCTAAAGTCACTTTTAGCGCAAAAGACTTCCAATTAAAAATTATATGAATGAGTTTGAATAACACCTTTTTCGGAAATAAGAAATCTGAAAACATCTGGATAGCTTTTCTGAAAATGATTTATGCGTCATAAAAGAACCGTATTTGGTTTTGGGATATAAGTATTAAGTCTGATCATTGCTGATCCCAGATACGCCATTTTTCAAAGTCTACACATAAAAGGAGAGCTAAATAATATTTTAACTTAGCAAGCATATGTAGGTAGCAACATCAAAATTCCCGGCTACAAATGCACTATAAACTAGTGAATTACCATTTTTTAGATACTTCGTTATTTTATGGGTCTATCACTTTTGAGAAGATTTCACAACAAAAGCAACATAATTATAAATATTATTTATAAATATTTGGCCAAAAATTATGTTTTAATGATAAATATTTTTGCTTGAAACTTAAAGAAAAATTAATAATGAATTTGCTTAAGATAATAACGGCTAAGCATGTAATTATAACCCCTACAGCCAAAAATCAACATCTACATCCTCTTTCGCAGTTTGGTATAATCACTCAAAATAAATTATTAAAATTTCTAAGAAATCTCTTCTTATACATCCTTTTAAGAGATTATCTCAATACAAAGGTAAATTCAAGAACATCCTTGTTTGGCCGTTTTTTTTGTAGTCTCATCTACAAAATAATTCACAATTAATTGATAATTAGGCGCAGACAGCAAACCTTTTTAAAAATTTATTCTAATTAAAAAGATTAATTACTTTTAGATGATTGTTTATAGCAATCCAAAGCATGAAGGGGGTATATAAAAAAGTGCAAATAAACTACACAAGAGTGTGATATTGTAACAATTCATTTAATTAAACAGATAACTTGTTTATCTCTATAGAAAGGTAATCTACATTAATATAACTAGTAAATTTTTGGGACCAAGTTCATTTGTATAATGTTTTGACGAAACTAGTATTCATTTATTGAGATCCTCAGTTATTAAATAATAAATAAATATAATAACACTGATTCTTTAAACTTGTTTAGTAATTATAAAAAGTTCCTCGATATACAAAGAAATAGAGTGCTATTATCTGGTAAAGAAGTGAAACATTAAATTAAATGAATTGATACCATATTGAAGAAACAAAATTTTTCTTAGACCTCATGACAAGAGCTAGCCAAATAAATAATGTATGAAGTAAAGTATATACTATTTCACTTATTTTGAAAATACCATTCATTTGATTACAATGGTTTATTATTATATTACAAATAATAATAAACCAAAACTTATATTTAAACATAATATTAAATAATTAATAAATAAAAAATGGTTTGTAATACGCCATTAAATTATTATGATAGTTATTTTTAACACAAAACATAATATTTTTCAAAAACAATAAAACAATTATGAGCTATTATTTCACAAGGCAGAATAAATTTTTTAATAAGTAAGTCATTTCCTTATTTTTTAAGGTCATTAGACTATGCAACTAACAAAGAATAATATTTAGAAATAATTTTTCTAAATTTTTACTTTAATAGTTAAAATAACGTTACCAAATTCAAGTTTTGGAAGATAGATACATTTTTGTAATTGGCTGCTGTTCAGTTAAAAAATGCTGTTATCTATCTTGATTGATGCCTTAAAAAACATCGAAAATTTATCATCATTTTTTGGGCGATTTTCTAAGTACAGTGGAAGAGAGAAAGTTGGAACTTTTAAATGGTATTGAGATATTTGTCCTTCAGCAGTAGTTTCTAAATTTTTTTAAATTTAAAAACACAGTTCAAAATTTTTAAGACAGATCTAAGAGAAGTATTATGAGTACGATTTCGACATTTGTATGCTGTTAGAGAAATTTAAGCAGACATTTGACAGTGTTAAATGCTCCAAACTCAATGGCCACCTTAAATGTATTAGAATAAAACCTAATATCATAAACTTAGCTAGGACCACCTCACTAGCTAAGAACTCGGAGTATGTGTTAATAAAACGCCAGTCTCAGATGATCGACGAAGACTTCAGGACTTGCAATTCAATTTAATTCAATTCTTTATTCATTCTTTTTTTTAAACAATACATAATTGTACGGAATAATTCAAAAATAGGATGGGGCATATGAAGGAAGGTTAAGGTATGCAGATATGGCTAACTTTACAAGGAACTATCCCAGTATTCACTACGTGCAAACTAAACGGGAAACCATAGAAAACCATTGGTAAGGATAGCCAATACCCGATACTAATGATCAAATGCCTCCCGAATATCAGTGAGACAGACATTTCACACTTAATACTTAGATGAAGATTTATATGTATACATATAAATAAATGATTTTAATAAAACCTGTAGCATTACGGCAGTCGAAAAAGTTAAGTTTCCCAGTTGAATCGACGCAAGATCAGAAAACCCAAAAAAAAAATCATTTATCAATATCAATGAAATAAACATAATTATAATTAAAATTTAAATTGACTATTTATTATCGATCCAACTGAAAAGTCAAATTCGTTGGAAGAAATATCCTTACAGAATAAATATAAATAAATATACATAAATCTAATTTTAATACAATTGTGCGAAGCACATTGTAAGTCACTCAGCGAAAAAAGAGTGCCTGTCTATAATTAAATTTACAAGAGATGGTAATTCATGTCCAAGGTTCACAGCAAAACTTTTTCCAAAGAGTATGGACAAATATTTATTAAATGCTTTTTTATTGCAGTCACAAAGCTCGATCTATCTCCCTCTATTATACAATTTATTGTTTTACAATTAGCAAATTTATTATACAGACGAATTGTCAGATTACTAGGTCCAAGATCTACCTTCACATTTATAACTGCAAAGGGGTGCAAATATGCTGTTAAACGAGTTGTACTGAGTTTATTTGGAATAAAATAAATTTTATTCTTAGAAAAAAACTTTACCATCTCGAGAGCACAAATTTTAACATTTTACGGTGTTAAATGTTAAAATTCATCTATCTCTGAATATGTTTCTGCAATTGTCAGTATTTTTTAGTTCAAATATAATTCTATTGACTTTTTTGCAAGAGAAAGATTTTTTTAGCGTAGTTATTGGAACCCACTATTATTATTATTGATTTTGAATTTGTGATTTATTTAACTTTAAGGTTAAGCCATTAGAATGGCACCAGTCATTAACAGAATTAATTGCTTTGGCGATCATGTCTGGGCGGCGTGATCGACAAAGCTCATCTTTATTGTGAACAATCATCGTAATGTCGTCAGCATAAAGAAAGACATCACACGTCACACCCTTACAATCTAAAATAAATGGTGGGAAATTGTTTCTAAAGCGTTGAAAAGACTTTGGGCCTAAAACACTGCCTTGGCAAATACCCTTCTTTAACTTTTTCCAATCGGAGAAAAAAAATGTCCATTGTAATTTGCTTCAACCCTTTAGCATTTATTATCTAAGTAATCCGAAAAGAGCTGGTTTGCAGTTCTCCTAAATCCAACTGTATACAATTTTTGAAGTAAAAGGTCATGATCAGCACAATCTAGACCTTAGACTAATCTAGCCCAGTCATTTTCACATGTTCGTGATTATTTAAATATTCAAGTACTGTATCAGTGAGTAAAAATAGCAAAGTAACAATATATTTAATAATGTTATTTCCAAATTTCCAAATAAATTCAAATATTCCGTTGATTTAGGTATGTTCAAGGAATGATGGAAGTCGCCAGATATCCAAAAAAATTTTAAATGTAAATATTGGCGATACCATAAAAAAAGAGACAACGCATCAGAAGATTGAACTAACTATGGAGTGGTCTATAGTTGATGTAGGTGATCAACCGGAGATTCCAAGTCAAGAACTGCATTGCTTGTCCAGTGTGAATTTTGGAGATGACAAGTACCACATCGGGCTGAGGTGTAAATCGATCATAATGACGTGCTTTATATTATAGGGCTATAATCAGGGATTTTTCGAATTGTTAAAAATGGAGATCCGTGGGTACGGAATCGGATACGCTAATAATTGTTCAGATACGAGAACACAGATTCGAATACGTATCTTAACTTTTCAACTTAATCAATCGGTATAATGTATTAAATTTACTTAAAATTGTTTATTGAATGAAATGTGATTTGTGATCACTTAGCAGTATTATTTCATTTGAATAATAATGAATCTTAAAAATAAATCTAAATTTAGATAATGTAATTACTAATTAGTACCATCCTAAGGTAGCTACAAGAATTACCATTTTATCTCACTATAATAAAGGTTGAAATATTAAATTTTTGCCAAATATATCATTTCAAACAAATAAAAACTATTTTAATGGGATTAACAGTAATTTTTGCTACATTTACTCATAAATTCATATACGTAATGAAACTTAAAAATGCAAAAGTTCTGATTAATATTCGCTGGAAAGAAACAAGTACGGATTATTTTTCTTGCAGGTATCCGTGGATATGGATACACAAGTCTGATTATACTTACTCTCTAGTACCTATAGTTTTGTTAAATTGTCTTGTTAAAATTAACACCATATTATATCATTTTTAGTATTTAATAATATTAAAATTAGCTCAATAAACATATTAATATTTATAAAATTTTACATATACATAAATTTGGTTAAAATCTAGGTAAATTAAATTAACTAATTTCAAGACAACTAAGCATCTAAACACGCAAAATGCAAATTATGTTCATTCAATTGAAAATGGGTCTTGCAATAAATGTAAGAGTAGCAGCACACTCTGCATGATACCAATAAATTACATCATTGATAATAATTTTTAAAATTTTATAAAAATTATTCATACATGTTATATAATCGGGTTTTTTTATCCTTTTTAAAATGTTAAAACAAGGTTATATTTACGTTTATTCTGATAAAGTAATAATAATATTTAAGTGGATACGAATTGTGTATTCTTTATGTTTCGTTACCTACATTAACCTCCGTTTTAGGAACATATGAAAATTAACATATTTCGTTAGTCTTTTGTAATAAATTTTCCTTGAATTAATCACTAGTAGCGTCATTGAATAGTAGACCTCACTCACGGTTAGACTCTATTCTCGTTAGAAAGAAAGTATCGAACAAACCTCTTTATTGGCTTATAAGTTCCAATATATACTTCAATATACCGATAGTTAGAAAAATAACAAAATAAAAAAATTTGTTATCACGCAGCCCGATTTCTTAAAAATCAAAAAACGCGTTCGAAAATTGCAGCGCAACAAACATACACAGATAGATAGATACAAACAAATGAAATTGCAAAATCGTCCAGTTTAATTCAAATTGAAGTAGACTACGATTGAAAATTTACATGTGATTTACGTTTGACTACCTGTGTTTTTGAGACTTTCAAATAATGACTTTTTTTCCATCGTCTCAGATTTTATTTTATTTAGTCAATTATGATTTTTTTATTGTTATTGTTAATCATTCTTTTGTAATTAATGGCAACCTTTATATTTCCCAATAAAATTTATTATTGATTTCAAATCTAAAAAAATACATTTCTCTTAATTGATTTTTTTCTTATCAATTATAATTTTTCTTTTTAATTGCCTAAAAAAAAAAAAAGAAAAACGTTATTTTTCAACACTAGTTAAAATTTATTAATTTGTAGTATAAACTTTTTTTATATTCGGATAAGAATTTTATTTGTATTCATAAATCGTTATTGAATTATTGATCAATCAATAAAAATTTTTGATTTGAAATCCTACAAATATTTTTAAATATCCTCATTTAACCTTCAATCTGCTATATAAATATTTAACCTAAAATCTATTAAGATACATCAATATATTCCGTAAGTCATCATCAATCTATCTATAAACCTGATTATCAATAGGCATTATTGTTGATTGCATAATTTTTTATTAAGGTTGTTCCCACCTGAAACCAATTTTTGGTAGACTTTACCTTTTTATCACGGACGCAATATTATTGTTTTTCATAAAGTTTGCGATTTCGAGGGTAACATCCTATTTAAGGCATATAAAAACTACTATTATCCCAACTATTTTCTACTATATCACAAAATATCCTTGACAGAATTGAAAATAAAGTTGAAATTTGCAAAGAAATGTTTTAAGAAGGAATAATAATAAAAATAGCTCTACATCGGATATATAATTTTTTTATTTTCTTAGTTTATTTGTTTAAATTTTTGTGTTTTAGGATTAAACATCCATTTTAATTTTATAGATTAAGGTATGTTTAAGGTCTACTGAAGATGCTTGTCAAAACAATCGAAACCGGTCTTGCAAAATATTAATTTATATTATTATGTAAAAAAAATTTTGTGGATCACGTCGCTTTGTTGTCGAGATATAATATTAATTTTTAACTCCATAATGCAATTTTCCTGCATTGAAAACGTTAGTGAATACTAATAATATTTATACAGTTAATTCTCTGACAATATTTATAATATTATAAATGCTCTGACTATACTATACTAAGTAGTTTCTCGCCAGAACTACCTTAAGTATTTTATTATGAGTTTATTATAATAAAATAATTCTATAAAGAAATTTATTAAATTATTTACAAGCACTTCAATCAATAAAACATAATCTTGATTGATAGATAACTGATGAATTCATGCAAAGTACGGAGAAAAATTCATGGCTATATTTATTGTAAATAGTGATTAAAAAACACAAAATATGAATCCATATTCTTATTAACATAAAAAATTTATTACAAACCACAACCGTTGTTAACCATTCCTATAATGGACCAATTTTAAAAACTCTTTATTTGTTTGAAAGGATGCATTATGGAGGTGGTTCCATTTTCACCCACTTAGATATAGCTCTTCGTATTGTTCTTTGCACTTTCGACAACATATTTGTGCTGTAGAAAGGTGCTTTCTTGATGCGTTTTCTTTAAACGACGAATTATCAGAGGTATTGAATAATGTGAAAAACATGTAAAGTTTTTGGCTATTCTGTATATAAGCAGAGATAATGAACACCATAAACTATGACGCATTGTATTTTCACAAGTTAGGTTTGTATTCAGCAACCTAAAAATTCTTTTGCCAACAATATTTTTAGTTAAATAAAATTTTTTTTTTGTTCAATAGAGTATATCGAATTAGCGGGTGTAAAGGCGAAAAAATTTTTGGAAGTTTAGAAAAAACCATTTTCTAAATTTAATGCGAACATAATGAGCCATGTTTGATAAACATCCATTTGGGTTCAACAAAATTACATATGTTTACCTGGTTTAAGTTTAAATGTATTAGCTCAAAATTTTTTTAATTATATGACAATTATTTTCTAAATTGTTTTTGAAAATAAATAAGTTCCAAATTGACCTATTCTACTATCTCAAAGTAATTTTTACAAAAAAAACGGTTTAAACTCTGGATTTATTAAAAAATTCAACTATAATTTGTGAATGCATAATATTTAATTCTAATTACGGTAATTATTCATTGTGATTTGATGATATAAGGGTATAAGGTTATATTAAATTAAATTTGGTTTTAATTATCAGCATTTTTGGAAATGTCTAAGACTCTACATCATCTGGCTTACAGTGGGAGATTTTGGTTAAGTGTCTCCTTAGTCACATTTTCAAATGCCACTCTAATTAATAAATTGAAGTTTTTAATACTTTCTTCTTCCAAATTTTTGCACACTAGGTTCAGGCTTCACAGCTATAAAGATCAATGCCCTTTTTATTTTCATTTTTATTTTAAAAGAAAATATTGGCAATTTTTTCAGCAATCATTTTCCACCATTAAATAGATATAAAAAATTCAATGTATAAAATTTTCGCTCGCAAGTTTTTGGTATCTTAACTATTTTCACTATACATTTAAGTATTAGTCAGTTTACACGCAAATGCATTCTTCGCCAATTAGTGTTTACAAACTAATTTTTACAAGCAAATTACTTTATATAAATTAAAACATAAAGTTTGCACACAATAAAAGCTGTGTCTTGAGTTATTCATTTGTATGATTGCACTTCATTTATTTAATTTAAAAAAATACAGTCTGTTTAGCACTTTCGTTAACAATCTATTGTGTTCGAAAATTAGCATATGTACATAAATTTGCATCTTATTAGGGTATGTGCGTGTAATCGTAAAAACAGAAATAATAGCAATTTTCAAAAAATCGGTAGGTTATTATTTTCAAAAGCAAATATTGATCTAAGAAACAATTCAACCTTTCACATTGCACCGACAAATTCAAGGGTAAATTCAATATTCAAATAATTTTATAAATTTTTCATTGATTTAAAGCAAAAATCAAACCCAAAAATTTTCGAATACAATTTATTTTGACATTTTATCGCTCCTAAACTTCTAGGATTCTAATTTTTCCATCGTAAAATCATGCCGCACAACGCCAGGGCCTCATGAGCATAGGCGTAAATCCAACACTGCTGGTCTATATTCACAAGTGCATCATAAACTACATTATTTTTACACCCTGTAATTTTAAATATATATAAAAGTAAATAAAATATTAAAAATAATTAACTAATTATTAAAAAAATATATATATAAATAAAATACAATTTATTAAGTCATCTAAAGTGTTAACTATTAATGGTTGTGAGTAATCACTATTAATTTAATTAATATTTATTCTTTTTTTTCAGTAGATAAATCTAGGCGAGGACAAGTTTGCAGTCATCGAGTAGAATTTTTGGAAATTTTAGGTCAAATTTGGCTAATAAACACATATAGGTAACAATACATATTAAACTAATAACAATACATGTTATTATTATTATTATATTTGTATTCATATATAACTGTATAGACTAGATATTTATAGTATTTTATGAATGCTAATTAAAAACCAGTCCAAACAATGAAATTCAGTCATATGTAGAGTATCTAAACAATTAACTCGTTGTTTGTTATCTTCTCTTTTTATTTTTAAATAAAACTGCTACATTCTAATTACTCGTAATTTTACGTCACATATACAGAAAATAGAATCATCAGTTTTCTGGCCAGCCTGATTTTCCTCTCATGAAATATCGGATGTTCATTTTTGATAAAGTATACCTATTAATACAGGAAGCCTATTGTATAATTATGGAAGATATTTACCTGAGTTAAACCAAACCATAGGCATAAGAATATAATGTACTACCACGAGTTACTCCACTTTTTTGAACAATTTTGCTTAATTGAAAATTTAATCTTTTCAACAAAATTTTTTATTTTCTTACAAAAGAATTTATTTTTGCGTTTTTTCAAACAAGCCAATTCAAGATTTTTGAATTTTTCCAAACAAACCAAATGCAGATTAAACTTAATAACGATTAAATTTTTAATTATACAATTTTTCAGTATAAATTGAAAGAAAAAAACTGTACAGGAACAAATTTAAAACCGATATGGCTTACTAACTTTTTGATCCTTATTCAAGGATTTTATTCTGAAAAGGCATATGAAAGAAAAGTCAATGCTAAAATTTTTCCACAAGAATGCAAACTAATCTCCTTCTCTATTTTATTAATTATATTTATTCATTGTATTTTTATAATCGGTTTATTATGAAATAAAATAATAAAAAATAAAAATATTAGAGCTTACCAACAGATTCAAGTCACAAAAATAATTTACCTAAACTAAAAAAAAAAAGTTTAATTTATTATAGATACTTTGAAATTCATTTAATTAACATATTTGCTACCTACTTCTCTCAATTTTTTTTTTAAGTCTTACACATATATAATATTTTGTTTTGAAAAAATCGTCACGCAAAAGCTGCGTTAACATAGCGAAATCCCTAATCAGATGTTTAGTATTAATATTATTCATATTTTTATATCATTGTATTAAAATGACTGAAATAAAAATTATTGCTCTAAAAATAAAATAACGTAAATTGTGCGTTTCTATACAAAAACTAAAACATCTTGGCCAGTATTTCACTTACATAAAAAATAGCTTCATAATCAAGACTTCAAAATTTATTACTTATAAAAATAATATAAAATTTGTTTAAATATTACATATTCGAAAAATTTCAATCATATTCTTAATCAACGCATTTCAAAAATTAACTCCCCCTGCATTCCCATTTCTTCTAATACATGATTCTATTTTTTACGTTACTTTAACGAGGATCATTTTCGATATATAGGTAAGAGGATTGAACAATTGGAGAAACTTTTGTGAAAATATTTCACCGATACTACATCAATAACTTATTTTCCTTCAAGAGGAAGTTCACTAAAAATAAAATTGATAGGTAAAATTAAATTGCAGTTTTAAAATAATCCGAGAGGCAGCAACAAATTTCATACTCTATCATCATTCTATAAAACTATCTCTCCTGGTATGGGCCAACATATCTACAAGATCAAAATATAAACAACACCAAAAGATTGTTGACCAATATTTTTTACAATAAGCTCAAAATTTGAAACTACGAATAAATTTGCAACCGCCCAATCTTAGTTTATAGTTTGAGAAGAGCCTGAAAGGAGATTATTTGACACTACGAATAAATTTGCAACCGCCCAATCTTAGTTTACAGTTTGAGAAGAGCCTGAAAGCGTGTAAAATATTTAAAAATAATATTTTTGTATGAATTATCTCAGATTGTTTAAGATCTATTTGAAAGACGAATTCTATTGTACTTCAGAACAGTACAGCGACGTGATATATACTTATTTTTTGTTACGGATCGTAATCAGATTATTTTTAAAACAGCTACATTTCATATTAGAATATTTTGAAATTAAATCATGAACCGTAAGGTGTGCACCCATTATGATTTTTTGCTTTTTCGAAAAAATAAAATTGCGTGGTATTGGTTTTGGTATTACCCGTTTTTGTTTTTGGATTTTGAAATAAAAACACAAAAGTTTAAGATATACATTACCTTATTCATAATGTTCTATATAATAATAATTTAGTAAGCATTTTGTATAAATTAATCATAATAAAGAACACATATAAGTTTAGATATGCAAGATTTAGTTTACTTAATGCATAAGAGAATTACCATTAGGGAGTGAATTTAAACTATAAGTAAGCACAAAAAAATTAAAAAACTTTTGAAACGAGAAATTTCTACCAATTAAACCATTTCTAAGGGACCTAGCCATTGTTCTCATTCTACTAGGTACTGTGTTTTCACAAACTTAATAACTTTCAGATATATTTAGACTAATAAATATTGTATCAATCATTGTAGCTCAGTCGATCGATATTTTGTTAGGTACTAACTTATAGCCGTTGCCAAAGAAATACAAAAACATATCAGATTTAATAATATTCAATTTAGTTGTGAATTTCACAGGATACAAAGAGGGGTGAAGATACTTTTGTTCACCGGAAAAGAAGTGTCTGCCTCCAACCTTCATTTATCTTTCTAAATACTTGCTCGCCACTCTATCGCAAGTGATTTTAAGTACAACTATCTTAATTTTTCTTTCCGTTAGAACCTTCTACATAGTATAAGAAAACTTTAAAAAAATTGATGAAATAGATATAAAGCATAAAACTATGGGGACCTAAAACAAACCTGCATCTCGACGTAAAAGATTTGCAATCCAATATAAAAATTTTAAATAAAAATAATATAAAAAAAAAAATTCCCAAATTTATGGTAGTAAATAGTTCACATAAATTTTTATAAAACAGTTCAAACAAATACAAATAAATTGCATATTTTAATTAAACATTTATAATTAACTATTTATTTTTAATAGATTAAATCATTGCTATTAATAAAACACAGTACATATATAGGATCATCATCATCTACAAGGATCTTAATTAGATATGTATTTAAAAAATCCTTTTATATTATTTTTATTCAAATTAATTTACAGTAAGTATTTATGATTATGAAATGGTTTGTGGAAAATCTAGAAATAAAAAATTCTATTTTCAACCAATAATTAGTTTTATATACTTATTTATAAGTTTTCGAAATATTTATTACATCGCATTTTTTTAAATTAATAAAGCATGTATTACTAAGCATCCTTGAGCCGGCCGGGCCAACTGTTTTTGCATCTGGACCTTATTGGAAAATTTGATGTTTTGAAGGGCCACTTTATTGTATAATTGAATAACAGAGTATGATATAACAAATTATCATTCAAAATCTATCATTAGTGCAAAGTAATTGTTATTCAATGTATATTGGCCATGCTTGTCCTAGTGCTTCCTCCACCAAATCAAAAACTAGAAGTACAAAATAAACATTATAAATGCATTCTTCCATTAAAAAATGAGGACGACCCAAATCTCTCATACCTATTTAATATTATAAAATCAGTTTCAATTAAAACTTCAAATCCACGAACATATAAATAATTTATATTTAGGGAAAGCCTCATAAAGATTTTGAACCTCATACAAATTCTTAACAACTTAAAAACTGTCTTAAAGCATATTTGCTTTTGGCTAAAATTAAAAATATTTGTTTTATCAAAATTCGTTTTTATATCGCTTACGACTTTGAAACATTTGTAACGAAGATAAGTTTTTATCGACAGGCAAAAATTTTTAGTATTACGGCCATCATGCGCTGTTCTTTGTCATGATGAAAAACCACATTCGATGATTCACTAATACTTACCGTTTTTATTCTAATGTTGCTTTTATTAAAAGTTTCATAAAAGCAGGTTTCATGAAGTGTTTTATGCTCCGTGAAATTTTCCTATCTCTTGAGTAGATACGAAGGTAAGTAATTGTTGGCTAGGCTTACCTGGAAACACCAAGGTACTCAGCATAAAGGATAGATGTAAAAAAATAGCCCAAAAAAGTGTTTTATTCAGAAGTCAACAACCTTTAATGTAAAATTAAGGCAATTTTACAATGAATAATAAATAAGACAGACACTTTTAAGGGGGTTTTTATATTAAATGAAATGTTTTATTCACGCTGCGAATTATACACCAATAAACATAATTAAAAATCATTTCAATTTGCAGACACTTTTAGTGGGATTCAATTATCAGCAAACATGAAAATAAATGCTGTCTATGAAATATTGCAATACGCTGCGTATAACCGTGTAAGTGAGAGGGAGCACCGATCATTGGGTCGCAATATCTGGGGGCCCATTGTAAGTCTAGCAAACACAAACGTATATTCGAATCTACCCAGGAAATGCAGTATAGCAAAATTTTAAGAAGCATAAAACACGTTATGAAACGTGTGTTAACAGTTCTTCGATTACGGCAAAACGCAATCCATTTAAGCTTTACCAGTAACTGAAACTTAAAATAAAGTATTCGTATTCTAGAAAATATAATTATTTGCATTTAAAAATTGTATTACAAATGTAAAATAAAAATTATTATGCGAAATTTTCAGAATAAAGATAAATATTGACAAGTTATCAAATAACAAAAATTGAGCACAATTGTTTTGAGTATATAAATAGGATACACGGTTAAATGACCATAATGAAATCCTGAAACATAAAACATATTATACATTATCATTTATTTTATCAATGAATCATTATTCTTAAATATGTAAATTTCCCGATTATTTAACATATGACGTGATAGTTGAAACGAACGATCAATACATGTATAAATTATTTATTAAAAGAATAGGTAGTATTTTAATATTATTAAATCGTGATTTAAATGACGTAGATCAACAATACATCGCTGACACATTCATAAAAATGAATATTATGTTCTCGTCTCATATTACAACTTTATTATTATATCACTGGTAATAAATACTTTTCAATTTGTAAAAAATATCAGTGTGCTTTTAACCTTTTTTGATAGGTGTAATGTTTTTGATAGATACCTCTATAATAAAGACAATTTCTAATGTAATATACATTTAATTTTTTTTTTTTTTTTTTTTTGTATACAAATTATTACCCAAATATTAGGAAAATTGGTAAACACAATCTTTACATGAAAATGGAGGACAAATAAAGTAAAAATCGTTTTATTTTATATTTAGAAATATTTTTTCGTGAAAAACTCAACATTTCTTCCGTTATCATGTCAAGATTGTGCTTACCAAATTTTATAACATTTAGATAGTTATTTGTGCACGAAAATTGGAAAAAAATATAATGTCAATCAAAATTGTCTTGTATTATTGAGCCTATATAGATAACGCAACCCCAATTGCTTAAAGTAACATAAGAATATCAAAAAATAAGGATTTTTCGTGCAATTAGTTTCTTGAATGTTGATTTCTACCAAACAACAAAAAGAAATAAAATTGGGTAGGTTTTGCAAAAATTTAAAAGAGATTTTAATTCCATTCTCTTGCAAGTCGTTTTATCTACATTTTGCCTTTAATT
Organism: Chrysopa pallens; assembly: GCA_020423425.1. Lineage (NCBI taxonomy): Eukaryota > Metazoa > Arthropoda > Insecta > Neuroptera > Chrysopidae > Chrysopa > Chrysopa pallens. The sequence continues at coordinate 87,407,225 of CM035591.1, forward strand.
TCGACAAGCTTTTAAAAAAAATCACTAGGAGGCTCCACCTCGATAGACGGGCAAATTACCTTTGAAGTCCACTCAACAAAGGTGTTATTAAAAATACTGTGTTTTTTTCGGGATGGAAAACTTTTTCTAAACAAATCCAAACATGTTGCAATATCAAAAGTTACTACCGTAACTTTTGAACGGTGTTTATATAAAGTAAGTGCTTATATGTATATACATATATAAATATATATATATATATATATATATATATATATATATATATATATATATATATATATATATATATATATATATATATATATATATATATATATATATATATATATATATATATAGTATACAGAAACAGTAAATATAAATAACGAAAGCGTAATGGAAGTAGGAAAGCAATGTACTAATTTGTTTACAGCCTGAGATGAAACTTCTGTATATTTCCAGTATAATAAGATGCATTCAAACATTTACGTGACTTTTGAAGGGTGTTTATATAAAGTAAGTGCTTATATGTATATACATATATATATATATATATATATATATATATATATATATATATATATATATATATATATATATATATATATATATATATATATATATATATATATATATATATATATATATATATATATATATATATAGTATACAGAAACAGTAAATATAAATAACGAAAGCGTAATGGAAGTAGGAAAGCAATGTACTAATTTGTTTACAGCCTGAGATGAAACTTCTGTATATTTCCAGTATAATAAGATGCATTCAAACATTTACGTGAATTTTCCAAGTCTATAGGAAAAACACAATGACTTAAAATATCTACAATAATATGTCGATTCCATTTCAGATATCAAATAGTATATAAAAATAAATCTTGACTTCATTTGAATATTTATTGTTTTTAAAAGTTTGAAAAAAATTCTTTCTGAATGAAAATTGAAAAATACACTTTCAGCATCACGTTTTAATATACTATTAATTTTATTATTTATTGTTCTTTTACTGGTTTGTTCTAGAAGGAATTTTGTTTTTGGAATGCCGTACAATCTCCATATACATGTTAAAAATTATTTCAGGAAAAATTCGCTTACAGCTATGTTAACTCATGTCAACTCGAATGTAAAAAAACATATTTTAAATTTCAGACTTTTTGGTTATTTCTTTAAAATAAGCTAAAAATTAGTTTTATCGATCAATTTTTCTTCCCAAACATTTGTTTAAAGGTTGTTTTAAATACGAAAAACGATTTTGATTTTGACCCCACTTTCATCTAGAAATTAATGCTCTTTTGTTTTTCGTAGATAGCTATATTACGCTTAACTTATATATGAAACGTCAAACGATTTACGTGTTTCCGATTTAGGAGTAATGATCTAGATATTTCGTTTCTAAATTTGGAGGGTTGACAAACTTCATCCGCACATACATGCAAACTATCTTAAAACAATACATTTTTATTCAAGTGACCTTAAAGACACAAAGGGGATTTTTCGAGTATTAAGCCAATACTTTACTTAATATAACGATGTATATGGAGGTAAAAGCCAATAATAGATACTGAATCAAAGTCGGGAAATCTATTTAAATTTTCCTTATAAATTTACCATCTTTGCATGAGTTTAATAGACCATGTAGTCGATGTGGATCGATGTGGTATCAGTTACATTTGATACAGAATTTCGTAACTTAATCAATAAAATCCTATTCGCAGTGTGGCAGAATGCATGGCTGAGAAATTTTAATTGATCAAAGCATCACAAATACCTAACTGAAATTTAAAATAAAATATTTTTATTATAGAAAATATAATTATTTGCATGTAAATTGTATTCTAAATGTCAAATAAAAATTATTGAATTATCACAATACTCGTTTGCCTTGAAAATTGTAAGAATGATGATAAATAGTGACACATTTTCAATATCAAAACAATAAATGAACTAAATTGTTTGAGTATCAAGAGGATTTTAATATACCATCAACCCCAAGACTGGTGTGGGGACACAGTTAAATCCCATCATTCAAGAACCAAAGTATATCGATGAGATGCCAGTTGCATCTGATTCATAATTTCGAAACTTAAAACTGGATAGGTTTCAGAAAATTATGCCCATTTTTTGTGTGTAGTCATTAAATAATGCTATGCTTTAAATAATTAAAAGCAGACTTATTTCTCAATTGAAGAATTGTACTATTTATCGAATTATTTTACTGGAAAGTAATTCGTGTGAGCCTTTTGTTAGCCTTCAGAAGGCGAAAATAGTAATTCTAATTGTATATTTCAAGATTAAAATAAAAAAGAACCTTAGTTGAGCCAGAATTTCATTTTGTTTAAGAATATTAATCGTCATATTGCATCTGTTTGATTTTAAAATGACTCATATTATCAAAATTGAAATTAAAAAGAAAGACAGAAAAGTTGTCAAATATTCATAACATTTAATAATGCATTACGTTTTGTATATGTTTTAGATGATATTGGGCTGACTTGTACCACCCCATTCTTAGTAGTCATTTTTCTTAAACTTTTAACATTTTTAAAAGATTTGTAAAAGTATTATTTTTATAGTTAATTTTTTAGCACCATTTTAAATAGCTGATGATCAACAAATGACTGAGCCGACTATCTTCAATCATACCTTAGAAGACTCACGATCAAGTCTAACACACATTTAACCATACTTCTCTGGCTTAGTTATAATTTGTAATGGTTAACCCATTTTTCCCATTCTTACCCCATTACAATAATTTAATAATGTAGTTTCTATCTGTATCTAATTCACAAACAATTTATGACCCTAAACATACCTATTAAATTTGATTTTTATAAATTCTTTTTGAAAATCATTTATAATCATTATTATCCATAGCCTATATTTTATTTCATAATTAAATGGAAGAAAAAAATCTAATGAGTCTTTGATTTAAAATTTACGATAATAATTTAATCATGACCTATGTCACTCATACATTTCTTATTTTATCACCTTTACATAATTCCTTATAAATGAATCACATAAAGCCTTCAAAAAATTTAAATACATATTTCTTCTATTTTCTTCTCAAGAATTTAGTACCTGGGATTTAAAAAAACCCAAAGAAGTGAAGAAATTAAATTTTACTTCAGTTAAATGACGTTTCAAAAATTGAGGTTTATCAAAAAAAAAAACTGTAAATAAAATACTTAATAATTTACTCAGAAACTGGGAACATAATTTTCGTCAGTTGAAAATTCGATATAAATCCAAGTAGGTACTTACGATTTTAAATTTCAACATGCAACTTTTTGGTATTCAGTGATTAGATAAACGATTAAACGTTATGGGTAAAACCTTGGCTTAAAAGATTAGAAGATTTGGTTTTGTGCATTCTTCAACTGAAGTCTCTATATTAATGTAACACCATAGTAGTTAAAAAAATTCAGAGTAGTTTCAGAGCGAAAAATCTTATGATTTTATATTATAACTTGCAACATTGTACAAATACGAAGACTACATTTGTTAGAAATTTTGTGATTTTATAATATATTAATTTTGGTTTCGACAAAAATGATGCTGAATGAAGACCTGATATAGTCCTAAATCTACCTTAGGTGGTGGTCACACGAGTTTCGGAATTTTTATTCGTTAAACTCTTTTTACTTTTCCCGTTAGTGCTAAACATACCAACAAGTTTTATTTTCAAAGAGTCTCACACTTCTTCAATTGCCGATTTTTGATAATTCGTTTACAAGCTATATGCGGGAACAGATTAATATAAAATCATCTTATACAATTTTAAATATTTTCTAAATAAAAAATATTTTTTGTAAATGCTATTAAGGAAGTACGAGCACCAAGGCAACTTTTGATAAAAGGCTTGATTTTTTTTTAATACAAAGTTTAAATATGTCTAAACAAATTCCAAAAATTTGAAGGAGATTGTCCGATCATTTAAATAAATAATTAACTTTAAAGTTGAGCAATTTAACATTGGTCTTATGGGGTAACCTTCAAACATTGATACATTTCTGTATTTTTCTCGTAAACTGTCGGTGATTATTTTTAAAAAACTTATGGATGAAACTAAATATATTAGTGATAAATTTAATTCAAAAAGTGTTAATTACATTTACACTTGCCCGACTAATTAAAGTGTATTAATTAAAAGAAAAATAAATGCCGCCACTAGCCAATGTTAAATGTATATCTATATATTGAAAAAAATCATATGGTTACTGCGTTCCCCTTACCGCGCTAGAGTCGATACGTATCCCCACACCGCCTGGCGCTCGTACTTCCTTAATATATATGTTTTTGAAATGTACGAATTCATACCCAATCGTTTGACACCCAATAAGACGGATTTCAAAGAAAAGATAATTTTTATCCTCCAGTTTTTCTGTTCTTACCTCCACCATAATGATTTTATTTATTATTTTATATAGCTTATAACACCCGGACTGTAATAACGAATGGGACACCTCATTCATCAAAATCAGTTCAGTAGTTTAGCTGCTCTGGTGAAATATCCGAACACACCCACATACATACATACATATACTGCTAAAAACATAACCGAATCTTTTAGTAGTAGCCAGGTAAAAATTAAATATACACTTGTCTCTTAGAAAAGTCATTGCAAAGCAAAACCAAAAAAAATTATTTTTTTCGTTTTTAAAATTGAAAGAGAAGATTTCAATTATCTTTCTGAGATATTTGCATGCAATATGCCGTTGGTTTATAAATTCCTTGAATTTTTTTATAATGGGAAAATGTGTAGTAATATTTCCAACAGTCACCGAATAAATTAGTCAAAATAACTTCTTTTTTTAATGTGTATTCAATTTGTTTTGATTGTTTATTTTTTAATGTGATAATAAATTAAAAATTTTTTTTGGGAAATTCCGAAATACTGTATTTGGATCCTATTATTCACTAATGCGGGTGATAAATTAATTTCCAAAAAAATAGTATAAATTTTTATCGGTAATTAAAGTCATACTTGATTCATTGAAAAATAATTTTATATTATTTGGAGAATTCTTTATTTATTGTATTTTATTTTTGCTTTATTTTCGACAATTTATTCATCGATTCACCATCCATTTTGGAAGTTTTGTACTGATTTTGTAATCCTATGGGTAGAATATGCTTGCAACACTCATTTAGTCTGACATTTTTATTTCAATAAAAATATAATAAATACAAAACAAGTGATCATTTAAGATGTTTGGGAAAAAAGATAAATTTTTCAAAACAAGACAAGCAGAATAAATCAAGAACAGATTTTTTTTAGTTAGTATGCAGATCCATCATTAATCCAGTATGGAAACAAACGATACATCGATATCATCAATGTTGATATTGTCAAATATCAATACATAGATACAAACATGTTAAAAATAGAAGTGTCTTACTTTGAGTGAGACCAGCTAAAATATTTAATACCTCAAAAATGTATATATTGTCATGGAATCAAAAAATTCAACGAACGGAATCTTCCACGCTTACTTAAAATTCTAATATACACTAATTTTACGGTGTGTTTTGTAATTTTTTCACATTAAAATGAATGTTTTAGATAGATAAACAAAATTATCTTTGATAAACAACTCAACATAACATAACAATCAAGTATTAAATGATTTTTAAATAGATAAAAAAAAAGGGTAAAATTGTGGCATTTTTTGATTCCACAAGTATACAACAGAAGAGTCATTTCAGTTTTTTTTTTATTTGAAATCGATATGAAATGGTTTGATAAAAATGGGAATGGATACAATGGGAAAATAGTTTTTCAAAGTTTTATGAAAAGTGTTATAGCAAAGGGTTGCTGATTCTGCGAGTAGTATATATATAGACAGTTTGTATTATTGAAAATTAATTTTCATCGTTTATAGAATAATTAATTGAATTTTCGGAAATTTAAAACTGGCTTAATTTATAATGAAAACGATGAATTTTTTTACAACATCATCGAAATACCGATTATTAATGTAGATATTTCTTAATACATAATGTGAAAATATCTTCTGATTTTCAAAGTAATCTGGACACGTTCATTTAAAAAAATTCTAGTCAGAGGGTGCAATTACCGATCATTCGATATCGACTTTTCGACTATGTATATTGATTATGCAAACATTATGATGTAACATCACAGGTAAAACTCATAATGTTTCTTCATATTATATAATCGATGAACAAAATTTTATTAAATAACAAGTTTTTTTTCTCATTGTCAATTCCTAATGACGTTAGTAAAACATTTCGCCTACTCATTTCATATATTATTTATTTATTATTATTGTTGTTTTTTTTTTTTAGCATTATGTCGGAAAGATGTTTGGTTACATACCAATCATTCTTTTCAAGAACATTTGGAGATTTTTTTTAGATTATTTTTTGTGTGGAAACCAGTTTATTATACACCAAAAAGATATATGCTAAAATGTTGAATTACAAATTAATCATTTATATATACACCAGTATAATATAAATGCCAATAGAAATCATTTAATTTTTTCACCAAATATATTTCTTGCTAAGCTGTACCACATTATATACCACATTCAATGAACTCATTATTATTTGTTTACGTACATGCAAATTTTTTTAATGATAATAAAAAATAAAGCTTTTGGAATGTTGGGAATCCCTCTTTTCAGTATACTTGTATGAGAATTACCATTATTATTATTGTTATTATTATTATTATTATTATTATTATTATTACTGTTGTTAAATGTGAATCCGTGTTATGATTTATATCAAACGTTTTTTTTTCTTTCCATAATAAAAAGTTTTATGGGAAATTAATTATTGTAGATTGTATTGATAATTTATTTGTGCGACATTACGGCGCTATACTAAATAATGTTTTTTTGGTATTTAAAAAAATACTAATTTGACGATTATTAGTCTCTGCGAATAATGAATGTTTCGTAGCATGATATTATGTTTTCACCCCACTGTGAGATGTGTGTGAAAATTGTAATAAAAGCTTTATTCAGTTCGGGGGAGGGAGATGAGATTTATACACTACTACTTATTTAAATAAAAATAAATAATACATAAAATATTATACATAAAAATATTAAAATAAGTACATTTATGAGGTGAATATGAATGATTTTGTGCTTTTAAGCTCGTTTCAAAAACATGAACATATATATTTAAAATTTCATTTGCAAATGAAAAGCAAATTCCATCTTGGACGAGTAAGGTAACAAATTCAATAACATATTCATAGACTACTGATTATAATTCAATTACAGCACAACTTACAGAGACTTGAGTCTGCAAAACTTGAGCACCACTTTTTACCAATGGAATTTTGTTTTTGTACAACTCAACAAATTTTAATACTTGTAGTAGAATGCGAGTAAACCATATTTAAAATGGTGTGATTTGGTCTTTGAAGCAAGTCAATGAAACAAGGCATTTTTCGAAAGAATATTCAGAAATCATTAGTTATGCCCAATTTATATAAAACAATCATTGAAATAGTTCCAAATCTTACAGCCCATCTAACACCGGAGGGATACAAAAAAATATTGGACTAAAATGGTCCTTTACATCTGGATTCTTAATATTTAAGTAACTCTTAAATATTATTAGAATGAGGGGCTCGTAAGTCTCTCTAGGTCCTACCCTAAATGGAAATTATAAGATATTATAACATATAAATACGAATATAACTAAATACAAAAAAAAATATATATATAAATAATTTTTTAGTTTATGAAGATGCATTATGATCATTGTCATAACTTATAATTGTTGTCCTTTTATGTTTCTTTCGTTTGAATATAAGAATATGAAGTTTACCATGAACCAAAAAAACACGAGTACTTATTCACAAAAGACCTTTCTATTTACATTTTGTATTTTTTTAAATTCATCAATATTTTTTTTTTAAGCATAATCATCATTTTTATTGTATTACAATATTACAATAATAACCCGAGCTCCCATAGCAGTACCCATAACGTCTTGATCCTTATATGTAAAAAATAAAAGAATAGTACGTGAAAATAAGAGAAGACATATTTTGAACCAAATAAATTTAACTTTGTTGTGCAGTTAAAATTATCCGGTATATTGTGAGGTATATATATATATATTTATTATCAATGTTTAAAGTTGTATGAATTTATAATTATTAGCATTATTAAAGTTCACAAAATCCTACAGTGTAGTACATGGAAGCATTTGGTTAATGGTTATGAGATGTATTATAGTTGTGTATGTGATACGGAGCGAAAATAGAGATGAAATTATAGTGAATCTAAACACTTTCTAATTAAAAAATGTGTTTATCGGAAAAAAATCCATTCTTTGTGTTTTAGCTTTTTTACTACCTCTTAAGATTTAAAAGATAGAGCTCAACAATACTGTATTTACCAATTTACCTCATTTACGAACTGAAAGTCACTCTTACAAGCCAGCAAACTTTAAACAAAATATGTCTGAAAGTTAGATAAAATGGACAAAAAGACGGAGTTTACTTTTCATTTTTTGAATTATTTTCGTAGCGGTCAAGCAAGTTAGATACACAGGCAGGAAATAATTAAGTGATTTTACAACAAAATCTTCATAAATATGTCGGGATGAACATAATGAGAAATGTTTCAGACATTTGATCTTTTAATGGTAACCTTCAGAAGTGTCGTAAAATTTTTTGTTGCATAATATTCATAAATAATGGGTAAAACAATTTTTTTTTTTGGAAATGAACGAATGTGCTTAGGGTAATTTAAATTATAAATACTACTGCTATAGTTCCGAAAATGAAGTGTTTCTTTGGGAATTTATGCACTTTCATGAAAATTTATGCACTTTAATAATCTTTTTTTGGTTTACACATATCTGTAACAGTTCTTGAGATATACACGAAAAACAAAACCATTTTCCTTTTTTTTTTACTAAATTTTTTTGCAGGAATCAAATTTTTTTCGAAAAGTTTCTAAATGCAATTCCGAATCGAATGACACCGTGATCATATTTTTTGGAGGCGAAGAAGAAAGGTAGGCCTGAAAAGACCTTGAGTATATTAATCCGCCAACAAATGTTAAAAACTATTACTACTATCACTGCTAATATCTAACATGTCAAAATACCCAAATTATTTGTTTAATTCGATTTGAAAAATTTATTTCTTTAACTGAACCTGTCAGCGAAAAATTCTTTTACGAACTTAAGTTATTTGATTATTTTTCAAAGAATTAAATGGCAGTATTAGAAGTATGTCATATGAAAAAAGAAGAACAATAATTTTTGTATATCACGCAAAACCGGCTTCTAATATTTTGATTCTTAAAGAGCCTGGCAATTCGACTGTCTGAAACAGAACCTACTCAATTTCTTTCTGGCATGCATATACTTGTTAAGTACATATGCAGCCAACGTTGTCCATACCTATGGACTTACACTAAAGGCAATCAAACATAGAAAAAATTTATCACAAGGGATAACTTTTCATCAAAATTTATTAGCTAAAATAACATTTCGAGAGGTATTTCACGTTTTATCACTAGTACATGATATTTGTTTTTTCGATTTAGATACGAGAAAAATACGGGACTTTAAGAATTAAGCTGGTTAACTCACTGGGAGAATTATGAACTACCCTTCATTATTAAATCAGCTCTGCAGCCATAATTATTCGTAAAATAATCTAAATATTTGAAGATTCATCTTAAAATCTTGGAATATATGTTCGAAAGTAAGTAGTACACGAAATTACTTCAATAGTCAAAATAATCTCTTCTTTAAGATTTGGACCCACTTTTAGGCTATATGAATCCTGCCAATCTTATTAAAAAGAGATGACTACAGTTAGCTTTCCTGCAACACTAAATTAAACTACAAAATTTGGGATAAAATTGCTATTAGGATTACTTTTCCCACATAAACCCATTAATAATTAATTCATTTTTGCCAATACATATAAAACCGTTAATGACATAGTCACGCAAGGGTCAAATAATCGAAATTATCATAAGTTCAATGGCTTTGTTAAAAGCGCAAAAAAATAAACAAATAATTATCTCCAACATCCAAAACATAATAATCATTAATTTTAACAAAAATCACACGCTGATATAAAAGTCTTACTATATTCAATGTTAAAAACATGGGGTAAACAAATAAATTTGCAGATCATTCAACTTAACTGAAATAACATTACTTATATTATTTAAGCCTTAAATGAGTTAAAAGGTAATGTTTTGGTTTTATTATTAACTGATTATTCATATAGTACTTCTACTCAAAAGTGAGACTTGTACATCAGAAGCTTCTAGTCATTTACAAGTTGTTATCTTATTTGGAATGTAAACAATGCAATTAAATATTTATTATTACCCTAGGCGTATATTGAGATCACGAAAGCCGCACTGCGCAGCGTAACAGTAAAAGGAAAAAAAAAACATAAAAAGTACGTATATTCACGAACAGTTCCGTGCTCTCCACACATTAAGTATTCCACGATCACGTCCTTATGTGAATAATTAATTTCAGTATATCATAATAATAAAAATCACAATTAATAATAAAAACGTAGTGGTTACAAACAGCAGTTTTATCTTTTTGCGACCTGTGCAACACAGTTTTAGTTGCATATACACAAATGTATCAATCTAAAAGCAGAAATCAATATTAAATGCACCACCTATACATAATAAACACACATATAGACTATCAGGGCATTCTTTTCCACTGGATACACTGGGAACTTGTCATGATACTAGGATACCCCTAGATTCTGTCAGATTAGGAAATGATAACCAGTATTGATTACCAAAAAACATATTTATTTCGAAAAAATCGAACGACAATAACTGACTACAATACTCACTTGCATATTAGCTTTTGCATTAAAATTACATAAATTAATGCTTATTTTCTTATACAAAGTGAAGTATAAATATTATTTTATTATTTGAAATTATGACAATGAAAATTTATTCACTGAAAAATTTGAATATAGAAACCCAGAATGATTACAAGGACTTATCTCAAAGAGCAAAACGAAGTAGCTCATCCCAAAGTTTTTCTGATCGCTCTGCATTGTCAGTCCAACCGAATGAAAAAGAGAAATTTAAAGTAGAAACCTTTCTTCCCATAGTTGATACATAAGAACATTATTCAGCGTATTGGTTTATTTTATCCCTTGAAAACACTAAATTACGAGTCTAAACAAAGTTACTAAAATAATTTGCTGAAATTTAGTATAAATACGTTACCGAGAAAAAAAAACAAAATTGAATACATATTTCCAAATATAGAAATCACATTGAGAATCTTTATAAGCACGATGGTAACCAAAAGTAGTGGGGAACGCTTCTTCTCCAAATTAAAAATAATTAAAAATTAATTAAAAAGTACAATGCTTCAAGAGAGGTTAACTACTTTCTCGCTAATGTCCATAGAATGTAAAATGTTTATAAATATAGATTTTGAAGAAGTGATTAACGATTGTGACCATCTCAAACCTAGAAGAGTCCCTCTTCAATCAATACATAATCTAACTAACCTTTAAATGATATACAAGTTACATTTGTTGATTATAGTATATTTAAATATTATTGGTAAAAAATAAATTTAAGTATAGAATCCTGCTTATCAACTTCTATTCTACAAAATAGTACTTTATAAATGTCATAGTGGCCCCATTATTTGAATGTGTCCAGGGCCTCCAATAGGTTAAGGACGGCTTTGTAAACTATACTATAGAGAAAAATATAAATCAATTCGCATACAAACTACAATAGAATCTCTATAACTCGATTCGTTATCCTCAATATATAACTCGAGTCATTATCCTCCACTAAGTCTAAAAAAAATGTCATTTTCTTCCGCTAAACCCAGAGAGACGCGGTTTCTCGCATTATTGAGAGTTTGTAACTCAAACTGTAATTTCCCTGGGAGGTAATGATAGTATAGATTTATACGCATTGCAAAAAATAGACTCCATAATTCCGAAAAATTATGTACTTAAAAATATCGCCTTTCTAGGTGGAAATTTTAGTTATCGAGATGTCAGTTTATAATTTTATTTCTAAAAGATTCAATAGTGATGATTTAACATTTGTTATTGATAAAATAATAATAATATTACAGTATATATAGTCAACTCACAGTCAGGTGTTAATTGTTTATGTAAAATTAAAAAATACTCCATTTTTTTGGTGTAATTTATAATTTTTTTGAAACTAACCGCTGAACAAAAGACCTTAAACGATAAACAAAATCATATTCGATAAAGACCTTAAAACAACATCAAAATCGTGTATTTTGTAATTTTAAATAAACACTATATATGTATCTGTTTATGTATGTTTTTATTCTATAGTATAGTTTATGTATATGTTTATTCTATACAGGTGTTTTTAATTTTGATTACCCTTACTTCCCAATGTAAAGTGATTCTTTTTCAATTCTGACCTTTCTTTCTTTCAACTATTTAATTTTCAAAATCCGATGCGTCTCCACGACTCTCGAGTAAATCCGTATTCAGCATCGTGGGATCCTCTACTATATCCTTTTCATAGATGTCTCTTTCAGATCGTAGCAAAATGGTTACTTTTAGCTGATTCTTGTAGTAGGTTCAGTGTTCCAGAATAGATAAATACTTGATTTTATTAATTTTTTATTGTAATTTTGGTAATAGAACTAGTTTGAGAAATTAGATCAATGTCATATGCACAAAAATGAACAATTACATATATCAACAAATTTTTCTTTTGCAAATGAATTACAATTTATAAAAAACAAAAAAAAAACTGGAATGAAAATTACTCTCAACATTCATTCAGAAAATCTGTTATGCAAAAGGTTATTCTGTGTTACTTCTGATAAAAAGTATTTTTTCCCCTATCAACTTAATATTTCTACAAGATTTAATATTTTTTATTAACTTTTGAAAATAAATCGACGGGATTTTTCAGGCAAAGCATAATTACACATTCAACGATTACTTTATCTTATTTTCTTTTCCACGAAATAAATTCATCTTTCTTTAAATATTAATAAATGAAGGGTATTCTCGTCAAGAGTACTTTGGATCGAAAAATTTAAAATAAATAACAGATGCAGTAATAAAGTGTAGTAAAAATTATTATATACCTGTTTTCATATTATAAGAATTCCAATTTTATTTTCTAAACATTAGAAAAAATGTGTTCAACTATGTTTATATTTATAATTTTTTGTATATATAATCTCAGCAATCGCAATTGGCACATTAAAAAGTTCGTTATCCACTCTAATAGTTAGTATCGATTACCATTTTATAACAGGGATCAACCATCAGAACTAGTGACGATTTACGTATATTTCATATATGTCAAAACCACACTTCTAGCATAGAATAAAAACGCCCAAAGAAGCTCATGAATCCAATTGTTGTGTATTCAAAAAAATTTAGCACTTACCGACTTACATTGAACAGCTATAGCCAACTGGTGGGCAGAGTCAGAACTAAAATTGTTTGACCTTCTATGGGAGTTTGTATTCTTTCCTTCTAGGCAAGGTTTATTTGTATATCCATCCGGTCTTTTCTTTCTAAACAGTTTTATTCCATTATAACAGAGGATCATTATTCTATAAAACGCCTCTACCAAATAAAATTTTTACATAATTTTTTATTCAAGTGATTAGTTAAGGTAGGTAAAGTTAATGAATGCAAATAACTTTTTAATATAAACAACTAAATAATATTTTTCAAAACATCAAATGCAAATTTTCATGATGAGAAAGGAAACATATTATAGGAATCGGATTCAAAATATCATCGACTTTGATTTTTTTTTACAAGTTTACGTCAATAAAATGAATTTCAATTAATCTGTTCACGTCAAATACGCTACTCTTATAAAAAAAAAAAATACCAAAACCAGTGACATATTTATGATTTTACCAAACTTTGATGAAAACCAGAAATGTTAGTTTTTTTTACGCTATGTTTTGATTTCTTCATAAAATTTTTTTTTACATTCTTTTTAAATACGTACATGTGTGTTGTTTTGATAAAGATTGTGGTTGTTAAATAATCGTCGGCGCCGAAAAACTACTATTAAATCCGGGACTGTGTTATAAAAATTTTTTTAATGAATGTTTTTACGTATGTCCGTTTTTAAAGATTCTTTTTTTTTTTGTATTAATAAATGTAACCTGAAGTATTTGTAATATTCAACTCGTTTCTTAGAAGCCAGCCTCAATCATCGATGCCAGTAGCCCATTCAAGTTTCGAAAAGATTCGCAATAATTAGGTTAATCAAATTTTCGAGGGTTACACTAGGTTTACCAATTGTCATTTCATCAGCTTTTATGGCTTATAACTTTAGACAAAGTATTTAAGTAAGATCGGATCTTTTGAAGCGATTTACAGTAACTAGACTAATGAAATCAAATATCAAACATTCATTGACGAATTACAATTTGCGAATTGTTTGAATGTTGACATCTCTATCGATTTTTACGGAAAAATAAGATTCTTAAGATTTCGAAGCAATTCGCCAAAGCTAGGCTAATGTGATTATACAATCCAAAGGTTTATTAACGTAT
>CM035591.1:87421876-87546876 GCA_020423425.1 Chrysopa pallens
TACTCTGTTCTCTAAGAGGAAATATTTGTATTTTTGTATTTTGTTTTATTTTTGTTTATTCTCAACCGTATTTTTGTACGGCTTTACGCGGGTGTAACCGCATGATATCCGCTAGTAATGTAATAAAAGAAGAATCAATTGCAATCCGACTTTTTGTTTCTTAGAAATATGTGGACAAAAATACATACAGATACATATACATATAGGTATACTTACATATCGTTATAAAATTTGGCACATGTGCTTAAAAGGCCATATAGAAATACGAATATTGTACAATTCAAATAATATTGCATATATACTGGTAGGAACGATAACGATTGAAATGATAGAACGATTGAAATGTGTATAGAAGATGAAACAATGTTGGACATTGTAGCTTGGATCAGTTTTATTGGGAGTAATTGTACATGTTTACATTCATACATTTTTATACGAACCAGAGGTCGTTATATGTACATAGTGGCTATATATGTTCTGCGACGTTTTTTCTTTTTGAGGTATTGAACTTGAACAACGTGGTGGACTAAATATTTGAATGATTCGTTTCTGATTATAAAAATGAAATATATTATTTATATATTTCCTAAACGAGCTTTTTATGTTGAATAAACTAAATATTGAATTTTATAATTAAAAAAATATGTTGAAAAGCTAAATTAATAAATTTTTATACAGGAGAAGAAAATTTACACCACTTTTAGTTATGATATTGCTAAACGATTTTGCATTTACTACACACGGTTTTCACTCTCAGCTTTTCTGTGTTTTGAGCCCGATTGGACCAACAGAGGCTTCACAATAACAAAAATTCAAATTTGAAATTCTCAAATGTATATGTCTCCCATTTTTTTTTATTCTCACATATATCAACTGATAAACCAATTACGATAAATAGGTGTGATATATTTACTTCTTAGTTAGAATCGAGTCACAGCGTGAGTTAGATCTATTGCTCAATTGAGCAATTAGTATGCTAATGTGTCGTCATCATAATTTTCGGTCATCTGTTTCATTATTAAAAGTATTATTTGCTTGCTTCACTATTAATAGTACTGAAATTGATAGTTTTATTTATTTTGATAGGTAACTATTTAAAATATTTATTATATTTATGAATATATATTATTATTTAATATCTGACATACATAGATAAGTAAATAATAAAAATATAAACTAAATATAGAATTTTATTCAAATATACCTATCTGTATGTATAAAATGAATGTCTATTTGTTATGTGTGACACCAAATATTGAAAATTGTCTATCATTCTAATGTCTAGTGAAGCGATCTTCAAAATTGTTTGTAATGGTCTCCTTACGGTACCCTCTAAATATATTAATTAGAGAGTACACGTTTGGAGACCACTAGTCTAGTCAATAAGAAAGACCTTGTTATACGTTATATCTAATATAATCTCATATATTTATACGAATTTTTATTAAATATTAATAATATTGAAAGATTAATAGGAGACCTGTATGCTGCTCCGCAGCATTCATTGCTGATAATTATTTATTTGCTTAAATTTGAATGTTAAATTCTAAATAACTGTGACATTTTCCAAACAGACCTGATACTATTAATAATTCAAATCACATAAAACAGGTGATAAGTATGTGCTGTGCTCTCAACAATATCCAATTCACCCCATTAGAGTGTTAGTCCTAGAAAATTAAATCACTTAAGATTTGCTCATATTAATTTAAACCCAATATAATATGGTACACTATTTCCCATTTGAGTATATCATTTATAAAAGTCCATTAAACTCTATATAATGGACTTTTATAAATGATATACTCGATACGTAAAACTGAATGAAAATTATAAAACTGTAAATGTGGCTATTTGTTTGTTAATGCATATCATCTTGCGCTTAGAAATGGAACAACAGATTTGGTACAAACATATATACTTGAGAATATATGCTCTTGATAACCCACCATTATTAAATTAATTATTATTAAGACTTCCAATTGATTGTAACGTCCCGTGATTTTAAGGTTCTTTGAGTAAAGAAAGTGTCTATATATTAAAAAAATTGATGAAGAATTGAATGTCAGATTTCCTTCATTTCATCCAATTTGAGTGTTTAATAGCTCAAATGAAAGGTCTTGAGTATACAGTATAATATTCTATTTTTTATTTAATTTATCAATTTCTATTAAATTTATCCTTGGTCCTTCAAATCTAAAACTTATAATAAAAATTAAAGTAATCCGGGATTATCAATTTTTCATTTTCCTTAACATAATAGTGAGGGGGCTCGGATTAAATGAATGGCAATTAAATGTGTTCTACACACGATATGTGATCTTTTATATTAGTTATGAAATGATTCAGGAAATGAGAATTATATATAATATACAACTCCTTATTCGTTTTTCTTATAGGAAATTCATTCTTATGATAATCTTATCCGCCCCTTTTAGTGTAATAATATTCAACTTTTTTTATTCAAAAATATTTTACTTTTTGTATGAAAGCAAGTAAGTTGCGGTTTTTTGCAGTCGATGAGAAATGGTCCTATAAAATAGGAAATGGTTTCGTATTTTAATCTTACGACTTCTGTATTGGACGAAGCGAAAATATATCCTTAATTGTATGCTAGCACCAGGAATTTCGCTTTTATTACAATATATAACACCACCTCTCAATAAAGTTAAGTTCCAAAAATATCGTTTATGTATATCTATATAATATATATTATAAAGTGATAACTTTGGCCAAAAAATAGAAATTGCATGGCTTAAAATAATTTTTACAATAATAAAATAACGGATGATTTCAAATATTGAATGAGCTGTAGAACTAATTGTCCGAAAGATTTCTTTGAATTTAAAATTTTAAAAACCATCAACTGATTAAATTGTGCACATTCCTCGCATGTGCAGATCCCTACAGATTTGCCATTTCACTTTAATAATCTGCAATACCGTTGAAAATTTATTTGATATTATTAATAATTATATTTTGTGTCTACACAAAATGGAACAAAAATATTGTGCATTCTGACTTTTTACATTAAATAAATTTTTTAAAATTGATGTACAATAAGTAGAACTATGATATATTACGAAGCGAAGCGAGTCTTATTAGTCATTAAATAAAAGCGCTGACAAGATGTGAATGAATTACATTTTTCATTCTTATTGTTTTTAACTCTCAGCTGTTCTCATAAATATAATTAACTACTTTTAAATTTAGTTTTTATTTCATTTATCTATTTACTTAATTTTGTTAATTATCATTTTATTTCATACAATTTTTTATTTTCACAGTGAATTTAATTTTTGAGTTTAATTTACAATTGTTTTACTTTGTTATCTTGTCTCATTATTTCGATATTTGTTATACAACTTGTTTCATTATTGTTATTATTATTTTCTGTAACTTGTAGAAAATTGTTTTTTTTTCTATATTTGCTTTATAGAATTTATATTTGCTTTCTATTTTTTCTATAAGAGAAAGTTGATAAATTATCACTTGTTATGGAAACTGGCTATGTTTGGAAAAATACAAAATGATAAAATTGCAAAGCACTCTCAATATAAAAGCATTATTAATTTATTAAATAAAATTGTTAGTATGAAAAATACAAAATAGCTTTAGGATCAATAGAAACATTTTTTATTATGTTGTTTTGCTAAACATTTGTTTTATATGTAGACATATAAATAATCAACCAATTTTTCATTGCACTATCACTATAACTTTTTCATATGTCGACACATACATAAATTTCAAATACTAGAGTATCATGTATCAATCATTTAATATTTATTTTTATGTGGACCATAAAAAAATTTCGTAGTTTGTAGTAACTTGTACCAAGCGAAAACTATAGTACTATGTAGATTTCAGATTTCATCGAAATAGAGTATACAGTTTTTTATTTTGTGTAATTTCAGTTGGTATATAAAAAAATGTACACCACCCACAGGAACTATGTAGGCTTTGTGAATTCTCTGAAATGTCGGAAAATTTGTTTACATAATTTATTTACCTATGGTTTTTCGTTAACGCTTATTAAATATGATGGATAAATACTGACATGTTCATATGCTTTGAAGTTTGAAATATTAAGTTTGTGAGTATAAAAGCGCCGCTTAAAGAAATAATGAAACGAATAAAACTGAATTTATCGATATCAAATAATATGAAAAATTTTTATACGCAGTGCTTCGTCACTAGTTTGTCGAAAATTCAATAACACACTGCCTAAAACGCTGATCGTAGAGACCTAAAATTGGGAGGATGTTTTCTATGTATGATGTAGGCATCCGATAAGATGAGATTTTCCAAAATCTTACCCTTATGGAGAGTGAAAAACGGGGGCAATTTTTGGATTACAAGTTCTCATTTGAAGTATGTTATAAATCCTATTAGCATCATTTCTATCGAATCCAAAATCAATAAACTTGAAATTAAAAATAAAATTTATTTACTTCTCACTAGCAGTATATCAAACTGTCAACTATAAAAAGTGTACATATCGCATCGTTTAAGTATTACCGGAATCATTCGTGGTTTTGGGTGTTCATAAGTACTACAGATCGATTTATAGAGTATCCTACATCAAATTTTTGAATAAAGTTTAAGTTTTTCGTTTTTATTTTATCTTTGTCAATTTTTCATAACTTTCTTTTACTTTTTCTGCATTAGTAAAATAAAGCTATGTTTTCGGGTCCCATTTTCGATATCGAGTTTTTGAACTGAAAACACATGTTATGAGGTCCCTTATGTATCCAAAATTTAAAGACATAGCGTCTTTTTTCATTTTTGAGTTATCTTGATTTAGGCCGGATGGACGGACAAACGGAAATGGACTTATTAGACGACTCTAAGATCAAAGTTTTGTCTGTTATTTTCTACTGCTACAAACTTTAGACTAAAATTAATATACTTTAACATATTATATATGTAGAGTATAAAAATAATTTGCAGCAGATTTAAAACAAAAAAAAAATATTGTCATTATTATTTTGCCAGAGAAAGAGATTATTGGTATTCTGTAGTTCGCATTCTCGAACATACAGACCACGAATAAATAACATTTTATAAAAAATTCTGACAGTTGTTTTATATTATATTTTTTAAGCACGTTTAATAACAGTTAAATTTAACTTTTTTTTTTCCAAAAAAGCTTTAAATTATATGAATTTTAATTTAATTATTAAATATACCACTAACGTGAACGTAGTAGAAATGCTAAAACCACAGAATAAGTATGGTGTTTCCTTTTGAGTGACATTTTGTATGATTTAAGCAAATTAAAAATGAAACTTTATCAAAACATAATCATATATAATGACTATAATAATATCATCTTTAGTGCTCTATTCAAACAGTGACCTACTTTTTATTTTATTTTATTTTATTTTTTTCATTTATTAGACACAAACGATAAGTATTAACAGGGACGAACTGTCGTTGTAGTTTTGAAGATGTACCGGCTTGAAAGCGTCAATAAAAATTAAAACAAGTGATAACAGGGTTAATTGTTTAGATACTCGATATGATTAAATGTCAATAATATAATTTATTTTATATTTATTAAGAATTGAAGGATGAAGGGTCAGTGAAAATATTAAGACAAAACTTTTACTTTGCAACGTTTCGTGTTCTTTATTATCACTTCATCAGGTGGTCTACAAATTAAATACATAAATATTGTTTTCCATTATACAAAACATAGAAGTCAATTCACAATATTAATAAAAACCATAAAATGTTACTCATAATGCTGTCAAAATGTAGGTGCTTGTCGTATTTAATTTCAAATCACATTAATAACTTTATAACATAAGTTCACAGACAAAATTTTTTCTCTTAACATATGACAATCAACACAATAAAATATTTATTAAACAAAAATTAAACAAAAACTTGTCACTTATAAACATCACTGTCAAAAAGTTTCCATCTTAGGCAATAATTAAACTTGTACAACAGCACATACTAGTTAAGGCCACTCCATCTGTAGCGTATTTATCAAAACTCGACAATTATTTAATTTGTAGGGCGCCTAATGAAGTGTTACTAATGAACACGAAACGTTGCGAAGTAAACGCTTCCTCTTGTTGTTTTTCAGTGACCCTACATCCTCTAACTCTTAATAAATATTTCATCACTCAGGATCTAAATCAATATAATTATTTATTTTATTACTATAATACAAGGAATTTTCTAAGTATCCAGTCCATAAAGTTTATACATGCATACATACTATGATATTTACCTATCATAATAAATTATATTTGTTTATTAAATTTTGAAATTTTCTTGTACCTTTTATGGTTCAAAAGTTGTTTTATGGATCCAGTGGA
This sequence comes from Chrysopa pallens, assembly GCA_020423425.1. Lineage (NCBI taxonomy): Eukaryota > Metazoa > Arthropoda > Insecta > Neuroptera > Chrysopidae > Chrysopa > Chrysopa pallens. The sequence continues at coordinate 87,428,212 of CM035591.1, forward strand.
CCGATTTTTACTTTATGCTTAGAATATGCAACCAAAATTTTGAGCTTGCTACCTCATATCATTTTTGAACACGGTTGATGACAGTTGGACGGACCGATGGATTGACGGATAAACGGAAATGGACTAAATTGGTGGTTCTATGAAAACCAAGCCAAAATTTTGTTAGTGCGATCAATAATTGCTAGAGGTAAAAACTTCCGACTAAAAACAAGTGAAGATAACAATTAACAGCGTTAATTGCTTAGATACTGCAAATATGGTTGACATCTATGTTGGCATGATCATAAGCATTAATAAAACACTTTGAATACATAGTATATACAGTTATATCATATAATATGTATTATAATTATGTTTCATTAGCTTAATTTGTGCTGAAATTGTTACGATTCCATACATTTACTAACAAAATGTTTCAAATAAAAGTTGTTTGTTTTGGAAAACAATAATATGTGGTCTTAAAAGTTTTCCATCTGTCTTTTGTGAATGGTCCGGTTTTTCTCATTCACGAATTTTAACTAGCTTCTTAAGTCTAGAGCACGCTACTAAAATTTCAGCTCGTTACCTCTTTTCATTTTTTGGGTTATCTAGATGACGTACGAGTGGACAGATGGACCAACGAACAGACGGGCGGACAAACGGTAATGGATTAGTAAAGTGATTCTAGGAAAACCTATACCAAAATTTTGATCTTAATCCTACCTTCAATACTTGCCAGAGTTACAAGCTTAAGACTTAAACTTACTAGTACATAACATATTCAATATATAAGAATAATAAACACCTTATAATAAAAATAAGAATAATAAACACCTTAAATATGACAAATTAAAATGAAGACACCGTTTTTCTGAAAAGACTATTTATTATTATTACCATAGTTAAGCTAGATTACAAATTTTAAGTTTTTTTTATCACCAATAAAAAACGAGTGGACCCATTTTGCTGAAAAAATTATTTGTTTCTCGAGATAAACTAGACTAAAAATAATTTCGAAGACATACGCACATACTGAAACATCCCACTAGAAACGAAGAATTTTGATTATATTGACATAGAAACGAATATATACATATGTCAAAATTCGGGATTCTCAAAATCGGCCCCATTACAAAAACTTTCTCGCTGGGAAGTTAATAAGCAAATTTTAAGAAAATAAACAAATAATATACAATACTAAAACATAAATTTATTACAATGTTTTTGTTATTTTAACCATTGTGCTTGCTAAAATCCTAGACCTGCAAACTCTTAGTCCGCCTCTGGGAACTACATTACAACTTTGAATAGAAAGATACCTAACAGTCCTAGATATACATTTATATAATTAAAATATCATTTAGCGTAATTAAATAAGATAAATTCTAAGTACATTAAATAATGAATATAAAGGTAAGGTATATGGGAAGTAATGGCTAAAGAAAATGATATATAAATTTAATATTCTTATTAAATTTACATATAAATGACATTTATTACATTATTTCATATAACGATCCATACTATGTAAGTTAATTATTATAATAATTTTTAGATTTGATTTTCATTACTGTCTTATTTATTATTTATATCTACCCTACATTTTGCAAATTGTTTGAAACAATACCCTTTTTCATTCTAGGAAAATATTAGGATAAAACATGCAAAATAATTATTTGTCTTCATACCTAATGGGTATTATTTTATTTATTCTATACTATAATTTATTTTGTTGAGCAAAGTAAAATAGCAAAATAGCTCCTGTATTTTTTATTAACATAACGCCACGATAATGTTGACCAAATTAAAACAGCAAAAGAACATTCATTATATTTTAACACAGCGCCACAGTAATGTTGACCAATTTAAAATAGCAAAACAGCCACCCCCCTAATATTAAGGATATCTAACCTAGAGTGAATGTACTAACTCTACCTCAAATATTGACTGGATATGTAAGGCACAGGATGGATCTTAACACACGAAAAACACGCAAAAATATGCTAAATTGATATCAAATATTAACTAGATAGTTTAACTATAGAGTAAACTAAAGGCAAAAAAACCACCAAATTCTTGATAAATAAGCCTTAAATACACAGACTCGTGGTTACTGGTTCTCAAAAATTGCCTGGATATTTTTGTGTCTGGACGAAAAAAGTGTTGTCGATTTAATATAATGTAGTCTGAATATCTTAATCTGAAGGATAAAAGTATCAAAATAAAGTAACAGTTTAAACTAATGAGGAACTATTAAAAATCATAATTAGGAATCTTACCCAAATTCTCTCAGATAAACCTCCTATACATACATATGTTTATCTTTTGTCAAAAAGTTAAATCTTGCCGACCAAGTAATTACTTTGCACTGATAACTAAGTACACACATAATATATATAATAACCTGTCTGTATTTTGGTTTACATAATGAGGATTGCAACTTCTTTTAATTATTGCAAGCAAAATATTACAATGCTATTAAAATAGTTTTTGGACTCATTTTTGTAGCGAAATTGGAGGATCGTGTTGTAACAAAAACGTTGTACCTCGAAAGGATTTTTTATATTTTAACTCTCAATGGGGTGAAGAGAGGTTTTAAATTTTGACATTTTGATTCAGCTACATAAAGCCTGAAAAATCAGAATGCTTTAAATTTTGAACTGAGTATGGTGTTATTGTGTAAGCGAAGACTATAAAATGATTTGTTTTAAATCCAACCCAACGAGTGAGCAGGAGTTCAAATTTTTAAATTTCAATCTGGGAAGATTCCAAGCCAACAGGTCAGAAATCTTGAAAATTTGTAAATTTGAGTCTATATAAAGAGTTTCTAAATTAAATCTTCAAGGGAGTGAAGAGCTTGCTTAAATTTTAATATATTCATTAAGGTACATACATTTTGAACAGATAATCCTGTTATAATTTAAAGGAAAAACTAAGAATAATTGTTGATAAATATAATAATGTTTTGAAATTTAACACTCAAAGAGTTGATCTAAATTTTGAATTACTGATCAGAGTAAAGCTAAAACCGCAAATTCAACCTTAAACTGGTTAAAACTACGTTTAAAGGTTGTTATATCCAATTGATTTTATTTGTTTCGAGGCAATATTTGCAACTACTAATCCGAGTCTAAAAATTTTTCTCCAATGGAATAAATTGTTATCACTTAACGTAGGGTACATTTTATTTGAATAGTAATAATTTTTGTATTTCCACAAACTTATATATAAACTTAGTTTATATAAACGATTTGAGAGACAAGAAAATATTCTACATCTTAAGATCTTTTGTAAAATCTGCGAAAAGAGGAAGAGGAAGTGTCAAGTATCTTTATAATTTAAGCCAGATTAGGATAATTTAATAAGTGTAGGTTCTTATTTAGGCACAATATATTATTCTATATATTATCGAAATAAATTATTTTATCATCTATAACTTCAATTTATTTCTTTTGTCTGCAGCTTACTGGTGTGAAGTCGGGACATATTGTGTTCATAATAAAGAACATGCATCGAAATCATTTAAACAAGAAATATAAGTCTTAAAAAATCTAAAGATTACGAAGTAAAAAAGTTTATTTTTTAGTAAAACTAATAAATCTAAGAAGATTATACAGTATGTTAACCTGAACAGGTACAAATTTTTAAGGTTAACCTTTAATAAATAAAGGATGATAGTTCATTATCCTTGAAGATAAAATTAAAAGTGGATAATGTATAATAATAATACCTTTACATTTTCATTACATTGTCTTTTTGTATGTAGATATATAATACGTATAATATTATCTTATCCTTATAATATCACTTTACACAGTTTAATATAATTTATCATCCATATATAACGTATATTGGGTGCTTATTTTAATCTATCACCACCAAAAAAGGTTCTTTACAGAAAACTAAAATTTCTTAAAAAAAATTCTTCAACCGAAAAAAAAAAACAAAAACAAAATGTTTCTGTGATTATTTTGGATGAAGGGTCATTATTTGTTCCATCGTTAAACGAAATATCCGTAATTTCCAGTCGTTATAATTCAATATGCAAATTGTTTACGTAACATTGTGTAAGTTATTTTATCATATCAAATAACTTATTGAAAGAACAGTTAATTACAAGCTTCTATTCAGTTTCAACTGTCCGGTTGGGCACAATAAGTATTAAGGCACAATTCGTTACGTTAACTCTTTTTCAATATAAGTTAACAAACCAATGATAAATATAAATCGAGAAAGCGAAAATCTCGTAGCAGTAAATGTATATATATTACTAGCTTAGTGATTGGTTTTTAAGAAATTAAATATTATTTGAATTGTTTAAAAATGAAAAGTAAATTTTTTAAAGATAATTTTTTATAATTGAAAAAAAGTTGTTGAATATGCTTATGTTCTAATATTTATTAAATGTTAGAATAAAAATTTGGTAATATGTTTTGAAAAATTGTTGAACAATTCTTTAAATCTTATACTTGTGAATTTGTCAATAAATTATGTTTAATAATAAAAACCCTATTTTTATTTGCTTCATTCCACTTTTAATTATTTATTTAAAATAATTGTAGACGATTTTCATCTTTAAGACAGTATCAAAGTTTTGTCTTAAAGAAGATGAAACGGTCGTCAACAATTATTTTAAATAAATAATTAAAAGTGGAATTAAGCAAATAAAAATTGTGTTTTTATTATTAATCATTATGGAAGTTAAAGTTCAATAGAATTAATAAATTATCTTTAGTAATAACCACCCTACCAATTTTCACTTTGATTTAATTTTCAAAAAATTTAATTTAATAAAAAATAATAAACCATCAAAGGAAATGGACTTTAATTAAATAAATTAACAAACCCTTTTTTAGAAATATAACTATAGATAAAAATAATTTATTAAAAAAATAATAATAATATATATCATTAGTATGTAGTATATGTTATTATGATATCTAAACTGAAAATAGAATATAATATAGAATATATATTAAGAGGGGAACCGCAAACCGTGCATTTGTACCTAGACCGTATGGTCCTCTGTTTCCTTATTTAGAACACTCCATCGCCTGAAGGCAAAGATCCCTTCTAGTACAAGGTGACAATTATATGGTTATGATGTTGTTGGTGGAGCCGGCTACTTCGTTCATATACAAGCGACGACAGTCTGATCAAACTGCCTAGATTCGAACTCACAACCTCCTGTCTAAGTAGTCAAATAAATATATTACTGCTCTTACTGACTTAAAGCCACTGACCCTGGTAAAAAATAGCTATGAAACTATCTAAAAATACCTGCATTTGATATCATACCACATTTATGTTCCAATTACTATTTTATGTCAAGTGAATGTAATAAGATAATTTTTTTTGTACAGTTAAAAAAATAACACCAGGTTATTGATAGCCAAGGTTGGCGCAACAGAATATAACCTATTCAGAGTTAGTAGTTAGCTTAAATGTATTACAGTGTATTGCATTACGCTTCCACCATATTTTTGTAGTAAGTAATGAATAACTTTATTTAAAATATTTCTGTTTATATTTCTCTTAATATAAACGAAATTGAAAATATTTTGAATCCATCAACTTTAATACACATCATTTTTCGATTGGATACTTTCATGACGGTGGATTATCCGTATAAAATAAGGCACCTAGTACATATGTAACATAACAGAAACGTATATATTCTTCCTTTTATTAAAAATCTTCATTGTCTTTATTACATTTATGAATGAATACATTAAACATAGCTATTGTTCTATATCACATCAGTTTGAGCGATATCGAATAATATTTTTTACAATTCTTTACAAGCTCAAATAGTTGATTGTATTGTCACAAAGATGAAATATTAAATTATCACGAATATTTACAAAATTTCATTCAAATTTATACAATACATGCTTAAAATTTCATTTTACTTAGAGTAAGTCTTCATGTTTGATAAAAAAAGGGCAAACATAGTTTTTAATGGTAAATGATCAAACGATACATGTAATTAAATATCCGTAATTAAGGATTTAATTTCGTATATATAACATAGAAAACTCAATCCCTGCAGAATATATCAGAGTAATATTTCATTCGCGTCATTTAAATATGATTTTTGCCCATATTGTGATGAAAGTGTATACGAGTCCTCCAATTTCAATTCACATACCTACTGAAATGCTTACATGCTCAAGCATTTAGCAAAAAAATGATTTGGGCATGCAAATTTATACAAATGAAGTGAACTTGTGCTAATCGTTTATGCGATCAAGTAATTTTTTTTGTCCCAAACCATCTGAAAAACAATTAAATTTAAAATTGATGTTCTTCTCTACTTATTTGACAAACGTGATAAGTACTTTAAGGTGAAATTTGCCAGAATTTACAAGTTTTGCTAATAATTATTTTTTTATTGCTTTTTTGAGAATCAAATATGATGTCCGTTATCTAAAATCATGGAAATTAATTTTTATGTATAATACTCGTATTATTATAGTAATAATGTTTCATTTTTATAGTAATATGCTTTCGTGAAATTACTGAAATGTGATATCGAGCAAATAAACACTTTTATTACATTTCATTATACTATATTTAGTTCTTGTAAAGGTTTCTTTCTTATGATTCTGCTTTCTTGTGTTATATAATTTTTAATTTAATTTTTCAATTAAATGTACCTACTGTGAAAGATAGCTTAGCGATTGTTTCCTCGAAATATTTTCTGAAGAAATGAAAAACTTATTAATATATTGTATGAATTACATTCTAAACAAACTAGATGAAACTTGTTGATAGCTTTAGTGCACACTTATGTGCCGATCTAGCTTATGGAAAAATATTTACACTTAAACATAATAGGTACTTCACATCTTTGTACTTAAGGAGGATTGTTACCCCTGTAATAAGCACACTCTTAATGTATTATCTTTCAATTTTCGTGCTTATTACAGAGGTAACAATCCTCTTAAGATTACATTTTTTAACAAATTGATTTTTTTTACTCGACATACATATGACAGAGTATATTAATTTTAGTCTAAAATTTTTAACGCTACCTAATATGAACCGTACAAATAAAAATGCTATAGAAACATCTACTTAGTCTATTTTCAGTTATCTGTCCGTCCGTCATCGCGAAAGCCCAAAAATAAAAAGAGATAGTGAGCAATTTTGATGACATATTCTACGCACAAAGAGTGTGTTTTAGTTCTTGAAAGAACAAAATCGGTGCACTAGGTCTATATTATCCCTGACCCAACTTTTAAACTATAAAGACAGAAGGAAAGTTAAAATTCAAAAAATTTTAGCTCAAATTTGGCTAGTAAATACCACATAAAAGTAATGACAATACATATTTTACATGTATACATACATAACTGTATAGACTGGATATTTATAATATTTTATGATATGCTAATTAAAAGCATCTCAAACAATGAAATTCAATCATATGTAAACTATCTAACCAATTAACTGTGCTAGTAGTTATCATCAGTTATTTTTTTACAACTTAAAATACTTTTTCATTTATCTGTTATTGCGTTTTCTAATTTTTTAATCTAAAATTTTATGGCCCATGTGTTTCTTTACATTCACCTTTTCGTATAAATATAAATAATTGATTATTAATGTCTTTTTCAACATACATAAAAACAGATAGGCTTGATACAATATTTACATAAATTTGGTTGTAATATTGTAAGTTCCATTTAATATTTAAAAGTTTCATCAAATAAATTTTACTTCCAAGGCATGTCTATTGATATTGCAATTATTCATGTTAAAAAAAAAATGTTATGCATTGCTTCGTTTCCGCCTGTGGCATTAATTCAAGGCACGTCTATAACTACTGAACAAATTTATAGTAAACAATAATGAAAGTATTCGCGTTTGTTCCATTTTGTAAATACATCGCTAGAAAGCGACCTTAAATGATGAAATTTCGTAAATCATTAATCGAATTTTGATGAATGCTGTATGCATACGCATAATTTAGTTTTGCATCATTGATTTGAATTGTCTTGAAATCGATTATTATGGATAACCGTGAGAATTTTTAAAATTAAATCTTGTTGATACGTTAACTAAATAATGGGAGAGGTAAACATAGTTTAACAAATAAAAAAAAATTTTAGCCCTGTATCAAGTATTCATTTAACATCATTTCCATCGAAATCAAATCAATATATTTGAAATTCATGTAATAGGCTTCGCACTTTGACTATGTTTCGAATTTCGATGTTTCGAGTCGTATGTGCTATTTTAAAAAGCATTTTTTTAATTTAAGAGGTTGTTTTAATTTTTGCATTGATATTTTTTAATATTTTTATCAGTTGGTGGGGTTATTCTCTTTCTTATTGATTGGGGATTATTTTTGTTGATCGTAAAAATAACTTTTTTTTACTGTTATCAAAATATCTGTTTATGCTGATGTTTTGGAGGTTTCTGATAATTTTTCTTTTCGTTCTATAGGTCTGTGAAACTAATTTACCCAAGCAAGCAAAACTACTTGACCAATATTTATAAATTTCTTGCAAGCAATAGTAGAGGTGTATTGGATAGTACCATCTGTCTGTCACCTTTCCAGTGATATAACGGTTTAAACTTACGCCCTTTCACTTAAATCCTGATATCTGGCGAATCATTTATCCAATTTTAATGAAATTTTATATGATATGCGTGGTATGAGTTTACATTACTAGTTTAAATTTTATCACAATGGATTACTCAAGAACTTCGTTATTAAAGAAAATTCAAAAATAGTACGATTAAACAGGTTAAACTTAAATGGAGTTTATTGAATTAGAGATTATGTTATAAAAATGTGGAACAACCATTTTCGTAGATCATATTGGAATTTCAACTCAATCAGTTCAGTTTACAAAGATATATCTATTTAAGTAAATATATTCGATAATGGGTATTTTCACATGAATGCCGATATACCGTGTACCGATTTTGAATTGGTTATTCTGGATACTGAGGGGTAAACCGATTATTAATTGGGAAAAACAATTCCACACGCATATAAAAAAAATATACGTGTGGAATTCAAATTTATTGTTATCATGGATACAAAAATATATTACTTCAATAGTAACTAATAAAAATTAATGCGATACGTGGGTATTATTTAATGATATAGTAGTTCTCGATTAAAAATTTTATAAAAATACTCTATCTAATATATTTAAGCGTAAACCGTAGCTTCATTTTAGCTATAACATATTTTAGCTGTAACAAAAAAAAAATAGAATCCATTAAGAGTTTTTTTGAAAATTTACATTCCAAATAAATTATGTATATGATTGAAATATAGAATATTTTCCCATCCCATATCCAAATTGAAACCTATTCGTTGAACACTTACCAGCCATATGGCTATTTAAGTACACTAAGCACTTACCAGCCATATGGCATATTCGCAAGGAAATTTTGTATCCATTTTTGGCAGTGTATTTTTTAATTTGCAGTAGGTTATGGCATTTTTGTGACAATCAATCTTGCCTACTCTAAGAAATATTTTTTTTTTAATCGAGTATATGATTATGAAAACAGAAGCATTCTCGAATATATATTGAGTACATGACTATAGCAACAAAAACCTCCATTGAAACATTTTAAAATGCTATAATACATTTTGTATAATACTTTTTACATATAAAGGTTACCAATAATTTGATGGCAGATATTAGCTAGGTAATTAGACCTAATTCATTGTCATGTTATAATTATCATCAGAGGTATGTATAATAATCATGATTCGTATTCATATTGTATTGTCTATTTTATGTATATCTAGATGCGGAATATGTCACCACTAATAACCATTATATTATACTAATGTGTGTTTATTGTATATTACAATGTATTTATTGTGTATTTATACTGTAGATCCAAAAATTTTCATCAACGATTCAATATTCATTTTTTATTTTTTAAAGCATTTTCCACTACAATCTCTTTTACTATAGAAATTTCACACAATAAGAATTTCCATTTGTATCAATATAAATTTTCCGGTGTAGGCAGCTTCCAGTATTCCAAACAACAACAAAAAAAATTTTTTTTATGAGCTAATATAAAAAAATAATTTTAAAAACCAAATTATCACTTTTTTTGAATTTAGAAATTTCTTAAGGTTAAAATATATTGTGTTAATTAATTCAAATCAAACATGCCAACTTGCCAAACGATTCAAATATAAATATGGTCGTTGCTAAGTGTAAAACCTAGAGTTTGCTTTATATTTGCTGTTATATATTTTTTTTTTTTCGCATTTTAGTCATAATCCTATTATATAATTGGTTCGAGCTCTGAGAATCAAGTATCAGTTTTCTGGGTAAGATACATAAAAAGACTTTGGTCAGAGACAAATATAACGACAGAGCCATTGCATCTTTTGTGAATCGATATGACACCATTGATAGATAATACCTATAGAATTAAAGTTATGTTTATATAACATATATATCGGAATATCTGTGCCACAAATTATATTTAATAATTACCGGCTCAATGGCCGAATAAGTAAAGGCACCAATACCTTCAACCATTGGACTACGTAGACTGAAGTTTGCAGATTCAAATCTAAGCAGCAGCTATTTGATCGTCTTTTGAAAGGAACTTTACCGATATTAGTCTAGAATTGGGAGAGGAAAACTGCAGAAAACCTTTATAAACATAGAAGACTTCTTCGTTTTTATCCACTAACAGTCTAATCAATTTTACCCCGGTAAATTTCAAATTCAGCTAAATTTTCTAAAATTTGATACTTTCCAAAATATATTATCTCAGCAATTTTATTTATGCATATCATTTAGTGCTGGTAGGCATACGAGTAAAAAATTTTGTTCGTAAACTTATTTTTACTTGTTCTTATTCCATACTTAAAATTAGAATAATTTATTAAATATATATAAGTAATGTAATTATAAAACACCAGTTAACAAGGTAGATATGGCCATTTTAGCTACTAAACAGCACATTATTTTAACGTTTTATTTTTTGGCTATATCTTATATACAATTGGCCATTTTTGGCAACTTGGACGTCTAAAAAGGCGGTTTTTTTTTATATCTATCTGACAACACTGCGGTTATAGTCTAATTAACAAGTGCCTTACAAGTCATACTTTTTTTCCGCCTCCATATGATGTTTCGGAGTGAGATTTCGAAACTTTCTATAAAAACTAGATTTTTCCAAAAAAAATTTGTAAAAGGTATAAAATTTAAAAACAGATAAGGTTTTGTTTTTCGCGGATATCTCAAGAACTGTTGAAGATATTTGAAATCCTAAATCAATAAATGAAATCCGAAATAAAAAGTTTTAATTAACACTGTTAGAAAAATAATTTTAAAAACTAATTGACACTGTTATTTCTTCAATACAATACTTCTCCAGATGATTTTGTTAACATCTCAAAATATTATACACATTTTTATTACTTTCAACGTATGTATGCCTTCCGAGGAAATAATACCCCAAAAGAAAAATATGATTAAGGGAAGACAAATTTGGTTTTCATTTTTCATTATTTGAGAAAAATTAGTTATGTTTTATTGGCTTACTATTCTATGGCTTACTTCTATGCTAATTACAAGAATAAAGCCAAATTTTCTTAAATTTGTGAAGATTTTCAATACTTTAAGAATTAATTTCATTATTTATTATCAATAGTGTACTTTTCAGGTACTTCATGTATTCATTGCATGTTATAACGTATTCTATAAATTTTAAGTGCATAAACAATTAGAAATATGATATTTTAAATATGATAGGAAGAAAGTAGTCAAGGAGGTATTACACGGATTATAAAATATTTAACGTTTATTATTTTCATAGTTTTTTAATTCTAGGAATTTATAAAAAATTTTTCATAAAATTCGTTTTATGTATATTATCATTTTATTTGATAATATTAATTTTAGTCTAAAGTTTATAACACTACCCATTATTAACCGTCTAAATAGCATTTTGGTGCAGGTATTCTTAGGAACGCCTTATTAGCCAATTTCCGACTGTCCGTCGGTTCGTACGTCATCAAACAATAACTCAAAAACAAAATGAGATAGCAAGCTGAAATTTTGATGACGTATTCTAAACATAAAAAGTGAGTTTAAATTCGTGAATGAGCATAATCGGCCCTTACGTCCAATCGATCCTTCACCCAACTTTTAAGATACAAAAGATAGAAGAAAAGTTCCAATACAAAGTATCTTTATTTTTTTTAAACAAACAACTTTTGTTCGAAACATTTTTTCGTAAAATGTTTGAGTTCTCCACAATTTTAGCTCAAATTTGACTGAATAACACATATAAGTAATAACAATACATAAAATTATCCATGTGTATATAATTGTATAGGCTGAATATTTATGAATGATAATTAATAATAGTCCTAATAATGGAATGGAATCATATATCAAGTATTTAAACAAAAAAACTGTGTTAGTTGTTAAAAATTTTTTATCGATAGATATTCATATGAATAGAAAATATAATCTATTCATTTACAAAAATGTTTTATAATAAAACATATCTTCGGGGTATGTATTGAAATGTTGAATGTAAATAAATTACAACCGGACTGACAGTGGACGGATTAATACAAAATATAAATAAAATCCGCCGCAACTGCCTTCCCGATTATAATAAATTTTATAAAATTATTTATTTAAATTAGTATAATTTTAAATTATTTTTTCATGTTTATAAAAAATAAACATACTACAATATTATTTATCCACACACATGAATTTAATGCATAGATATATATTATAACCGATTTCAGTCCAATTATTCATAATTTAGGTTTATTTTTCAATCTGTAAGTTAAAATTTGTTTGTGTCACAATAATTATTACTTCTGAGTTCTGTCAATCATAGTAGCTTTTAAATCGCCTTTGTAGCGACCTGCCCATTTATTAAAATAATTCAGATTTGTGCGCAAAAATTGAAATAAATATCATGTAATATAACACATGGACTGAAAAGTCCCGGGCCTACCAAAGAAAACACATTTGGTTCAAAATTAGCTTTATTCATCAACGTAATCTCCATCAAGAGCAATGCAATCATTCCAGCGCCGCTCTAACATTTCAATACCACTCAAAATAGGCCTCAACCAGTTGCTGTCCACTCAGATGACGATCGTTTTGATTCCGGAGTGAAGTGATGGATCCATGTTTCATCCATTGTCACATATCGACGAAAAAATTCCGGTTTGTTACGTTTAAACATGGCCAAACACTGCTCAACACGTTCTAGTTTTTGGTCAACAGTGAGCAAACACGGCACCCACTTTGAACAGAGCTTTCTCATAGTCAAATGCTCATGCAATATAAAGCCAACACGTTCTTTTAATATCTTTACGATGTCAGCTAACTCACGCAACTTCACTTTTCGATCATTCAAAACGATTTTGTGGATTTTTTAATGTTTTCTGGTGTTTCTACCTCATTTGGACGTCCACTGCGTTCTGCATCATCGGTGTCTCTACGACCACGTTTGAAGTCAGCAAACCAACGTTTAATTGTTATTTCTGATGGAGCGGAGTTCCCATGACACTTTTTATGCCATTTCTTCGCTTGAACGGTATTTTTCCCCATCAAGAAGCAGTGTAAAATTAAAACACGAAATTGTTTCTGATCTATTGTTTTGAAAATAACAAAAGTAGTGTCACTCTTAGCACAATAACTTACAAACTAATGAATAGAATATCATGAAATTTTAACAGCTGTCTTTTGAAGGTTAGTATTAACTGGAAAAAAGGTGACTGCAATAAAACTAGCACTATCTATGTGTTAGGCCCGGGACTTTTTAGTCCATGTAATACATTTTAACATGCAATCACATAGAGCAATATTTATGTTGATAACAATATATGCTATTATGTATGTGAATAAAGACATTTATGTTTTATGCATTATTATTACTAAACTAGAATATTAATAGTGGAGATTCCTATTATTAAATGGTAAATATTCATTAGTTTATTCTTTTAAGGAAGCTATGTTTTAGATTATGTGCTATTTAAAACGATTATATTCGTTTTGTACTAAAAACATATAAAACGAGTTTCGAATATTACAGAAAAGTATTAAGAGGATGAAATGAATATATATATATATATATATATATATATATATATATATATATATATATATATATATATATATATATATATATATATATATATATATATGTACGTTATTTGTGGTCTGTTTCATATTCCTTTTCACATGTCTCTTTACTGTAATAATGATGGAGCGATATGCGAATTTTATGATTGATTATTTTTACACATTCATTGATTAAGTGTGTTCGAAAAAGTCTTTTTCGAGGTGAAATGTCACATTTTTATTTTGTTCTTTTAACACACTATTTTTATCATATTATACAATAAATTTTGGGTCACATTTTATTCTGTTAAATGGGATTGGGATTTTAAAAATGAACAAAATTTAAACATCTCTTATCCTATTTGAAATAGAAACTTTTATTATTAAATATCTGAAATTAATTTTTTCTATTTTACATTTTCGCCTTCCAAGAAAATCCAACACATCTCTGGGAGTTGAAATTGAGCAGAAATTTTTTATACATAGAGTTTTTGCACTGAGGACAAATAACATCAATACTATACTAGAATTAAAAATCTTAATTTTGTTGTTGTTATTTTATTTGATGAAATTCAAGAAAAAAAAATTTTTTACAAGCTATATGTAATCAATTATTGCTAGATAAATTTGACCAACTTTCTGATTTTCGATAGTAATGAAATTGAGCATACAACTGTTAATCCAATAATAATACAATATTGCGACATAATACATTAGAAAAATAATATTGTAGCATTGTAAAACTGAATTCTATTTGATTTCATTGCGCTTCCACCATATTTTGATAATAAATACGAATTTTATTTATATAACTCTTTATAATTTTTTTGACTGTTTTGAACTTCAAATATTGTTTTTTAAGTCTTACAATATTGTTTTTAAGAACATCTGTAAAACATTTGAATTTAATTCTAAAAAGAATAAAACAATATTTTAAGATATTGTTGGAATAAAATAAGTGGAATTGTATCAAATTAATTTTAGATATATTTAATAAAAGCTTGTATTTAAAATAAACATTTTTTACTTTTTTACATAAATAATGTTAAATATTAATCTATCTGCCTTGTGTTATTATGAATTATTTATGACAATCTTGACATGAAAACCTGAGTGCTTGTTAAAAACGCATTTCTAAATATAAAGTCAAATTCCTAATTTTATTTTAACCTTTGAAATTTTTTTCAAAAACTCTTCATCAAGCACTAGGTTCAATTCAATATTATGCAAACCCAATTTCATAACATTTAGATAAGTATCTTTGGAGTTATTTGTGCTGGTAATCATTTAAGTCAACAGCAGTTTAGGAGCACACTTCTTTATGTCAGGACAACAGCTGTTGATAAACCGCCATAAATCTGGTCAAGTATCCCTTCGTTCCTGCACCATCGTCATATTATACAAATAAATATGATAATAAGTCTGACTTACAAACGGTACATTCTATACATTAAAATTACAAACAGCGAGGAAAGTTTGTAATAATAATAATTAATTTTTTTCTCACTTGTTTGTATTCCTATAGTTTTCTTAACTAGTGGCTTCGGATATAATTTTAAATTCTATTATATTTTCTCAACCATGCAAATCAAAATTCTAAATTATTCTTTGTACAAAAAAATTAAACAAGAAAAAATAATAATTTAAAATAACGATGTTATGTTTTCAATCTACCTTAAATCATGATTATGCGTATGAAAATAGAATTAATTGTTAGTATTAATATGCTTCCGAAGGTGGAAAATAAATTTTTCGAATGTTGCATGGTTATATATATACCTATTTCTTTGTCACACTTTAGCCTTAATTGTTAGATCGATTACAAAAGCGTTAGATGTATTTATAGACTGATCAGCAACATCGGAGCCACCCAATATTTGTCAAAAGCTTGCAATAAGATGACTTAACCTAGATACTAACTATCAACTGAAAATCTTTTATACTTTGTTTCATGAATTTATCAATCGGTATCAAAAAGGAGAAGCACATACATCATTTACAAAACAATAATCAATAATTATTTTACAATTTTCGATAGCTTTGACCAATTTTGGAAGTTAAAAGTTGAGCAAGAAAATGTGAAGAAACACATTATTTGCGTTCAAATGACAATTTTCAAATTTCGTAGCCAGTATTTATTTAGCTTTTTTATTTCATATTTTTTAAATTACTCCCGAAGAAAACAACAATATAAGCTGGTGGTTGGATTAACTGAGCAATAATCGTATACAAAATGAGAGCGAAACTGTCACATATGCGTAATACTCATTTTCATATGCGTTCGCATGTCATTGCGATGTTGGAAGAACATAGGAATCAAAATATTAAACTTGTACTTAAAAGATAAAACAATGCTTTACCTTTTTCAGATCTATCTTAGTGAAACAGAAGCGCGTTTCTCTCATAAACAAGGGGACGACATTCGTAGAATTGAGATATCGATATGCTATCATCTTTTATGCTCACTTTTTGTTGACTTAGAATGGTGATTTCCGCCAGTGTATATAATTTTAATACTAAAATAGCGTCTTTCTAGGTCATTTTTATTTGGAGTGGAACTTGCAACATGACTTTGATGGCGTGGTTTGGGAAACACAAAAGTTTGTTTTTTTACCTTGTTCGTTAACAGAGATAATAAAAAGGCCAAATAAAAAACTTCAGAAAAAATCAGAAGACCTCACTGCAAAAAATTTAAAATCAAGTTATGTATCTTGAATAGTAAGTAAATCCTAAAATAATAATTTGCAGTTGAAGACTTTTCGTATTTGAGAATTCACTATTTGCAATTCATTGGTACTTGTTTTAATATTTCAGGCAATATTTGATACAGTTAGGAATTTTAACTTATTCTTTATTAAGATTTTATTTGTTTTCGTGATTATTAATAGGTTTATAATAAATTGATTTGTTAGTTCATGAATTCGAATAGAATCAAAATCGAGTATAGTCAAATGATATGTATAAAAGCGACAAGATATACCCTACTAGAGGTGACTAGCAATTTCAGCCACTACAACTAATATAATTTACGTTTTAAATTTTCGTTTTTAATTCAAGTAACTTGCAACCGAACTTGACGTAAAATAGATACAAAAAAAAAAAACAAAAAATCAATCTGGTTTACAATATTTGGGAAGCTCGGGATGTTTCATTAACTTGTAAATATTCCACATAACAAAATCATGAGCCAGAAGCTCCACGTTGAATATTGCTACTTTAACTCTGGTTTGAAACTGGATGAAACCTATTTTAACGGCAATCTGAGTACAAAAGACGTAAAAAGCAGTGAGGACGTACTTGCTTCACAATATGGAAATTAAATAAATATCTCCCAGTTATTATCTATGCTTCGGTTTAGTTAATGATTATTTTATAATTCTTTGCTATCTTATTTTCAATTAAATTTCGTGGTGAATGTTGGAGTCTCAATGCTTTATACATCAGTGAATGAGTAGTTTTCAAGATATGGTCTGAAATTGCAACGAGAGAAATTTAAAAATTTTTTGTTATTTATAACTGTGTTATAAATAAAGTTTTTAGGATACTTTTGACCTAAGAAATCCAAAATAATAAGCTTTGACAGAAGAAGGTTCGGAAATTGATCAAAATTCGATTATTTATAGACCTTTCAAACTATATCTAAAAAACTGGCCACCAAATCATTGAATGGAGTAGATTTTCGTAAATATTGTTCATAAATTTAAAAAAAAAAAATGTAGAAAACATTTTTTTACAGTTTTTGAAGTATCGAATAACCCAAAACAATTGGCTGCGATTTCATCCACGTGGAATTCAGCAAAAATAATAATATTATTCAGGCTGTAAATGTCTCAATAGCCATAAACATCTTGCAAACAAGCGTATACATACACTTTAAACATAAAACCCCGTTTAATATTGCATAAGTAGAAACTTAAGTCATTAAAATTTGCAGTCAGTATTTAGAGGTAAAAAACATAAATATTTGTTTTAATAACTTTTTTTTTTATATACGAAGTTAACTGTTGGTCGTCGATTAACAATCGATTATCTAGTCTAAATCGTCCTTATATCAAAGTAGGTATAGAAATTTAATTTTTCCACAATGAATACTTTTCACTTCAGTATTTTCTCTATTTAAAAGCATATTAAAATTATATATCGTGCTCTATTGGTGAAATTTTAATCAATTCGTAACACTCAACTGTTTTTTTGCAGATTCAATCTAAAATCGGTTTTTAATTGTAGCATACATTTATGCATATAAATATATATGCCCTGTCGGCATATATAGATATCATTTATACGGCACGGTGTCTGCATTCTATTTTTTTTTTTTTAATCAATATCACAAAAACACATTACGTGGTAATTCATTCCAAAGTGAATTTAAAAAAGTTATGTGAATAAAAAACAAATACACATACCTAAATGAAAAAAATTATAAAAAATACAATATTTACCTCTGTATCATTCCACCACATATGCAGACGATAATTTCGTAGAACTCCTGAATGTTCATTTACATGATCAAGTGCTAATTTTACACTTGGCATAACACCTCGACCTGTAATGTAAACAAATTTCAATTACGTAACGTAATTTAAAAAAGATGAATTACAAACTATAGTTAAAACTTTCTTTGAAATTTAATTAAATATTTTTATTGAAAATCAGAATTAATTCGTGATTTAAAAATGTATTTAAAGTTAATTTTAATGTGGTCGTAAGGCCGAGTTACATGTATGGAAAACACTCGTTATTTTGATATTGTCAAGCAGCCGAAATATTAAATGATTATTGTACAACACTTAGATAATTAACCTTTTGCGAAAATATATGTTCGATTTTTCAAAATAATATATTCGAGGAAATTTTTTTGAAGTATTATAAACTTTTCTAAGCAAATTTTGTAGAATTGTTTTTACAGGTGTCCAGAGTTCATATAAACATTTCGTAATGTTTCGTCAGCCTGCTCAAGAATTATACAGTTATTATTTTTTGTTGATATTTAAGAATAAAAAAATTTCTCTGATAAAACCTACTATAGGTCTTCCCAAACAGCTTCCCAAAATATTCCTATAAGTGACCCGATTCCCTGTAATTCTGGGTTAGAATTAATGAGCATTTTGCAAATTTTTAGCAACTTTAGTTTAAAAGATTCAGATAGTTGGTATTTTTTTTCAACAAAATCTGGTATAAATTAAGAAAACGGAAGTCAAATATGAAAAAATCTTTCGATAATTTCTAAAATAAACCCAACCGTAAAAATTTGCGATATGACACAGCATAGTGATATTTTCATACTTTGGGAATCAAGTCGAAAATTTTAAGTTTTGGATGCAAAAATTTACCAAAGACACTTTTCTCAAAGCTAATCCTATTTATATAAATACGTAATTCTGCGTCGAATGAAAGGGCGATACGCCCATAAACATATCATATAAATTATATACTTGTAAAAATTTGTATATGGCTTGATTATGATTACTGCAACAAGTTTTTGCTACACAAAAATTCTGAAAAGTGGGACATTTTTGTCGAGACCATAAAATTTTCTTTGAATCTCACAGATTTCAAATTGACAGATATTCGGATTTTGGTTTTTTAGTAGGAAGATCATTCAGTAATAAATAAAAAAAAACAATTTGGTGCTCCATGTGATAAAACCACGTATAAATTATCCGACAACCAGAAAATTAAATGAAATTTTGATGTTATCAGATAAAAGACATTCCGTTTTGTCACAGATTGGAGAAAATTGGTTTTAGAATTTGGTTTTTAATGATCATATAACAAAAAAAGCTTATGTTCGTTAGTTTTAAGCTTATGAGGGCAGTCGAAAAGTTTAAGAATTGCGAAAAACAAAACAACCCACTTTTCAGAAATTTCCTAGAGAAAAAAAGTTGTTATACTAATGATAATTAACCAACATATACTTTTAAAATTATATTAATCAATGATATGCAATGCTTATGGCTGTCAGAACTTTAATACTTTAATCACTGTTGGTCTTTTTTGTATGAAAATTAAATAAATATAGAAAAGTTAGTTTTTCATTTTTTCGATCAAGTAAAACGAATTACAAGAGCTAGTTGTTGATTTATAATTTTACTTCAAAATAAATTTATAATTACTCATACCTATATCGAACTATCGAACATTTCCTCATACCCACATCGAAAATTATTTTTCCTTGCCAATATACTGTCATATCATGGATGAGCTGGACAGATTTTTGTTATCATGTACAAATTGGCATTTGTTATAGATAAGAAATTTGGCGTGAATCCAAATACAACCGTATTTGAAATAATATCTGAGTGCCTGTCATACATTTACTGAAGTTTATAAATATTAAAACTGATCTTTATTATCTCAATTTCAGGCTAAATATAAATTACTATTTATAATTGTTGCTTTCAACACATTATTTGGCATATCCATAACGGTTTTTAATATATGCAAAATCATACTCTTAACTCTATTCTATTTAACTAAATGAAATTACCTACAATTTGTGAATGTCTCTCGTATGTCGTAAAAAATGTACATCTATAAAACAAAAGTGTACTTTATGCGAAAAAAAATTTTTTAATTATTAAAAAGATACATAATTTTTAGTGTTTAATATTTTAGAATTTCATTCGATTTTTTCCCTGTTTTCGACACCTAACAGATTACGTTTGAATCTTGAAAAGCGAATAAAAATTTAAAAAAAAAACTCGCATATTTTTTCAAAAATAATGATTCTCATCTAGGTATTTGATATAAAATCTATCAAAAAAGTAACGCGGCAATGAAATGAATATCCTTGGTACCAAGAGTCGAAATAATAATATTACCATTAGCTAATTAACAATATATCTAAATGCGTGTTCGTAATTAATTCAGTGCAATTAGTAATTATAAATGCTCAATGAATCAAGTACAGCACATGGAATTCAATGATTTTTTATTGTTGAATTTATAAAATCACATATAAAAAAGATTACCAATCGAAAATCGTAACAATTTTGAACATGGACTGAGTGCTATCCCAACTTACGGTGGGATTTTCAACATGATCTCAGAATTAATTAATTTTTTTCGATAAGTCTATATTTTTCCAACTATCCGTCATTAAAATGCTGATTTAACATAAAACAAAATTTACATAAAACAGTTAGTCGAAAACAATTGCTAATTTTTATAAAGGACATAAAACGATTGGCATTCTAAATTTTTCTTGAAGTAAGCTCGAAAACTATGCATTCATAAATTACATTCTAAAAATTTTAACCGAATGTGTTTAGCTTAGAAGAAAAATTCTATTCATTAAAAAATATTTCCTCTAAAAACTTTTACTTTCAAAGTCAAATACTGAATTAAGATACGTGAAAATTACTGAAGAAAAACATTTGTTTTATATTTCAACATACATTTTGATAGTTTTATTTCTGTAAGTTATGAAAATTATCGGAAAATTAATGTTTGGAATTCACACTTTCAAATAAGGGCCTACATGTCTGAATATTTAATTTCATTTTTTTTTCAAAAACTAAGGATTCTAGGCAAGTTCTTGTAGTCATTTAAATTTTTTGAAAAATAAATCGATTAGGTATATTATGATTAGCTTGAAGATTATGAAACCCTCAAAAAACTGGAAAGAAAGCGAAAAGTTTTAGATAGTACTTTCATATTATTATGAATTGAAAGTATTCCCAAATATTGAAATTCATCCAGTATATATAACTGATTTTTGAAGTAAAAACTTAATTTAAATACACACAAATTTAAAAAAACTGGAGAGGTTTTCAAATTTTATATTGAATATGAACAAATAATTAATGAACCTCAACGCTAAGGTTTGCATTTTTTGATTCAGATTCAAACATAAAAAAAAAAACAGTTAATATTTCGAAGAGTTAATACCTATTATTATAACACAATACTTTATTCAAAGAACATTCATTCTCACAAACAGAATCATGAAACAGTCCTTCTCAAATCGTCAGGTACGCTAGAAAGCATAAAGTAGATAAAATAATTTTCCTTTGAGTAAGATAGAAAATGAAATTATCGGAAAATTTGAGTAAACAAAATTTTATCTTTTTTGGTTCTTTTAAAAATGTTTCCATTATTAATGAAAAAATGTAAAATTTTCCCATCATGAATAATTTTTAAAGTCTCCAATATTTAAATTGAACAAGTGAAAAAAATGTCAGATTTTAAATTTAAAATAGTCAAGGTTTTTTATGTACCCACCATCTTGAAAAAATGACTTATAAAATAAAAAAATTACAGGATAAACTTTTTACGACGGAATATTATTCATTCATCTATCCAAATAACTCTTTAAATAATTGTTTTCTCCTCCTTATTCATATTTAATCAGTAAAAAATCTTTCTTTAAGTGAGCTAAACGTGTTTCGACCACGATGGCCAATAATTCGTTTTTATCCCTATTTTTATAGCTGAATTCAAATTATAAATACTAGAGAAAGTTCTGAAAAGTAGGTGCTCTATGAATTTCTTGCTCTTTAAGAACCATTTATTGAATTTGGGATATCTTTTAAAGTTCTTGAGTTATCCAAGTAAAATAAATCCTGTCCCTTTTTACTAAATTTTTACTATATTTAACAATTATTTTTAGTAGATCTCCAATTTTTTTCTAAAACTTTCTAGGTGCCATCCCGAATCGATTGCCACCTTGATCAGAATTTTTAGTGTAGAAGTCTAATTTTTTAAAATTAATCTTTTTAATAGACCTTATATGTGTATTTTCTTGTGAACACCTACGAATACAGTATCAGAAAATTTTAAAAAATAATCATTTCCACATATTTAAGTAATTCGATTATAAAACAATTTATAAATGTTCTAAATAATAAAAAATAATACAGTTGCTATACCTACACTTTTATTCGATTAAAAATTTCAGTTTTTTTAAACATATGTGACTCTAGGAGCCTATAAGATTCCAAATTCTTCAGAAATAATGCGTAAGCCAATCGAATAATAAATCCAAATCTATCTACCATTTATGTTATAAATTACTTTCTTTACAAGATTAAAGAAAGTATTGAAGTGTTGGTAAATTTTCGATGTCAATTATTCACCAAAAATGCTTCCTTTGAGTTCCCTTGAGTACATAAAACTGGATTTTAGAATTTAGTCTGTTTGTGAGAGGAATATCGTATGGAACTTATCCTAAATTCATAATACTTTTTATTTTGCCCTTCTATTATCCTTTCCGTGAAGCTTGTGGTTGAATCTGGACCTGCTAGGTATCCCGCTTAAAGCTAATGATTTTGAGAATTCTGAAAAACGGTAGTAAACTTAATTACGAAAGATTTCAAACTCTTCAACTATTATCTCAAACATTTTTGTGGAAAAATTCAAATAAGTGGCATTCCAAGGAGAGTCAAGATAATTTTTCTATTTTTCTCGAAACTCGCTTCAACGGCTTTCTTCAAATTTGATTTTTTCATAAAACATTTTACGCTCTATAACTTTAAACATTTCTCTGCGAAAATCAAATAAGTGGGATTCAACTGAAGAGAATTTGATGGAAAGTGCCAATTTTTTGTATTATTAGCTTTTCGCTTCGTTTGTTCACAAAAAAAGCCAAATATGAATAAAAGTATATAATAATAAAAAACAATTCTATGACGCGTCGGAGTAAATATTTTATACAAATACCACGTAAATTGGTATATTTGTTTTATTGTATTATCGATACTAAAATTTTTGATGCTCGATTGTAGATATTCGGTAATCATTTTTTGGTATATTGACACGATATCTAATTCGATTACTTTATTGATGACATTCCACATATAAAATTATTATTCGTATAGCATTGTATAAATATTTAAATTGATAATTGCCATTTCGTTAAGTAAGTATATAGTATTTTCATTATTATGTGTAGAAAAAATAAATATATAAAATCGATTGATGCATACAGACAAGTGAATGGTACACAACTGAACAATGGAGTATAGTGTTCTATTTAAACAATATATCAGTACTAGAATACCTGCCGCCTGCCGCGATGGATTTATTATTATAGTAAATAGTATACGTCGCCTTGAACTTTTTTTTAACTTCAAAACTAGGCCTGTGTCACAACATTGTAAACATTAATATTCGTCATCAACAATAATGTTACGAAAAACGGTATATAAATTTTCGTATATAGTTCGTACTAGATTTTGCGAATGATTTCACTTACAAAAGTAGACAATTCAAGAGCAGACAATATTAATTTCTAATTTAATAATTATATAAACTCGTATCTTTATTCACGTCTTTACAAAGCACATAAGGATTTTAAAATATCACGACAATAAACTTGGCTCGAAAATCACCGTTTTTTTTTATTTAGTTCAATACAATCGAACAAGGATTCAGGAGTATACGAAATTCCAAAAGGGCCATTTCCCACTACGCCATGACGGCTGTAATAGGGTAGAATGGGGTAAAAACGGTCAGTGTACAATGGCGGTCAGTATCATTAAGAGTAAGTAGTGCTAAAGTAGGTAGCAGACCTGCATATCATACACTTTAGGCTGCTGATAAATGCCTGTTGTCAAATGTATAGCAGCATTTGAGAGTGGTGGATTTTAATTGTTTGTTGCCACTTTTGATATGATAAAAAGACTCAACTTAAACGTTTTAAACGATTTAATAATTTTTTTTAGTTTTACGTTATTTATATACAATACTACTAGAACATACAATATGAAATACAATATTAGAAGAATCATTTTTTATACATTAAATTATCTTGTATTGAGTTTTACTTGTTTTATAAGATAAAATTACCTCTGGCAGCTGACTTTATTCTTCTTTAATAACGATATTACAGAATAATCGCTTTTGACTGAATTTAAACATATTACAAATCTATACTATGTATATAATATTTCATCAAAATCGAATGAACAGTTCGCGAGATATCGATATTTAAGTGGAAAAAAGTATTAACTTTAGTGTGGTATATCTCCTGAACGGTAATTGATAGATGATATGTCTCTAAAATTTGACCATCCTAAACATCTCCACTGTTGGAGATATTTACCACAAATTCATAAATATTTGTTCATTAGTTGTGAACGTATGTCGTTTCAAGTTCCAAAACGTCGACATATTTAAAAAAAATTGAAATCGAAACAAAAAATAATCATGAAATTAATACTTTCGAACTCGAAAGTAATACGACTTGGTATTTATAAAAAATTTTACACTCTCCAAATTTGTATCGAATAATCTAATGTAGGAGTTTCGAGGTTAACTAAAATGAATTATTGACCATTGAATATATCTTAACATTTTCATCACCTAATAAAGTCATTATCATATTTACGTATCTATGTTTACAATGCGAGAGGTGATGACTCTAAACATTTTTATTTGAGTGTGGGTTGATCGAATTATGTAGTTCAGTGATAAAGTAATAATCGAAAGTATTTTATTGTATATTCTTTACACAAAAAATATTTAAATAACTTTGAAATTGTTTAAGTGAATTTTGAATTTGTTAAAAATGCTGTTGTTCATGCAAGCACTTTTCTATTTTAAACTATTTTCTTTAAACTAGAATTTAGTTATTCTTTTCGTGTAATAAACATATTTTATGGATAAATATATTTGACTAATAAAATCGATGTTCAGAGTTAATATTTTACACCAAAATTTTAATTATATATAAGGATGTTATTTTGGTGCATGCCAATCAACTTCGTACTAGCATTAGTCTGATTTTTCAGTATAAGATTCCATGGTTTTGTACCAAGTAAAAATTTATAGCGATATAGCGTTTTAACACATTGTACGAGATCCCGCTGCAGTTTTAGCGCTCTCGTTGGTTTTTTGCTTAAAACCAAAGTTTTATGTTTATTTATAATTAGGTGAATATATATTTACCAGGTTGCCTATCAAAATTTGCCGGCCGGAATTTTTAATTGATTTTTGTTAAAAAATATCGTTCACTTGTTTTTTAAATGAAATAATGTCTACATCACGGCAATTTATATGAAGATTCTAAAAAATCACGGTTGCCGTTGCGCACGTGGCTGCACCTCTTCGCAGCCAGGTGTAAACAGGTATGCTTTTGTTACATTTATACATTTATACATTCATAATGTTTATTTATTAATCATATATCAAATTAAAGCTATTTTGTTTATTATTTATTATCATATATGGTTGCCTAATTGAATTCGCCCGCAAATGGGGGTTGTTGGCTGTTAAAAATAATAACATAAATATTTAAGATAGGGTGAAAGAGAGTTAGCGCGTAACATCATTTGTCAGGCGAAGATAGCGATTTTTTTGGAGTATTTATTATAAATTGTCTCTATTACTCCTCGGTGGTTGAAAACACAACATTCGGCGCACGCGCAATGGCTTAAAAGCGTCGCACAGCCGGAAATTGCTATCATCGTCTGATAAATGATGTTAAGCGCTAACTCTCTTTCACTCTATCTTAAATATTTATTATTTTTAGCAGCCAGCAACCCTTATTTAAAATAATTTAATTAAAAATACTGGTGGCCAAATTTTGATAGGCAACCTCGTAAATATATATTATCCTAATTATAAATAAACATAAAAATTTGTTTTTAAGCAAAAAACCGATGAGCGCACTTATACTGCAGCGGGATCATAGACTTACATTTTTGTATATCCTAAAAGTCTGTGAATACAAATACAATCATACAATTTGTTTAGTATCTTAGTGCCTATTCATGGCATTTAGACCCCTAATACAATATAGTTAAATAACATCAGAATGAAAGATTATCTAATGTAAATAATTTTGTTTTCGCATTAACACTACTAACAAAGAACAATCCCCAACTGCAAGAGTGGGAATTTTTACGTAATATTGATTTGTAACGCATTTAATCCAATGATTAAAACTGAGCGGTAAAATTTTCTATCAAAGATTACCAAAGAATTAAAAAGTATTGTATTTTTCAAGTACGATAAATACTTTATATTATAGTTTAATGTTGAGCATTACGTTTTTGCGATTTCCTCAAATTAAATAGAAAAAAATTAACGAACATGAAAAAACAAAAACAACACAAATAAAAAAAAAAAAATTAGTTTTTTAATGTAGAAATTCAATCCAAAATTAAATTGATTTCCGTGATCTTTGACCCAGATATCTTGTGTCGCGGACTCGAGATTTTATTATACTTTTGAGACTGCTTTTAAAAATTCCAAAGACAGATATTCAAAAGTTTATGGCCATTTACCTTTCATTGAGAGATTAATCAGCCTTTTTGAATCTAATTTGATTGGCGTAATATTATTTCTATCAATTATTTGAACAACAAGAAACTCTTTGATTGTATAAATTTTTGTTATTGGAACAATCGACAATGACTTCTCCAGATATTCCTGAACCGAATCGCATTCTCAGTGATATTCGGGAGGCAATCCTTGGTTTACCAATGGTTTTTATCTATTTGGTTTGCACACAGGTCAATACTTAATCATAGATTCTACAAAGTCAGCCATATCTATATGCCTTTTTTTCCTTTCATATTTCTCATCCTGTTATTTTAACTTGATCTGTACAATGCCTGTATTGTTTAAAAATGATGAATTTAAACAGAAGATTCTTTCTTAAAATGGTCTCTAATGAATCAATTTATTTTTTGATTCGATACATATTACCATCGCGGTTGATTTAATTTAAGCAAAATTTACGGGCTTTCGATAAGATAAAGCTTTTTATTCAATTTTTTCTTTCAATGTTTCACATGATTGGTAACTTCACGTATAATTCAACACAGCTTTCTATCTATAGCAAATCCAAAATTTTAGGGCCATCACTCACAATGAACATAAAACATATTGTGAAATATTTATTTAATTCTAAAACAAATTGTCAGCCTATTGAAATTTTCGATTCAATTAGTTATTTTTCTTTACTTGAGTGTGTACAAATCACTTGTCTAATCATTGAATATTCTTTTTTAATCAAGTCAATATAATAAAAGAACAAAAAAAAAGGATTTCAACACCTTTATATAAATTGTAAATAGTGTAAAATACATAAATGGATGCTCTTAAATATATAATATATAATATTTTAACACTCATTTTACACATGACTAAATTCATTGAATATAATTTTACTCACATAAAATTTAATATTACTTAAAATTTGAACCACTTATCTGTTAGCAATGTGTATCAAAGGAAAGATAGAGAAATGTTTTGGGTTTTACTAATTAGTTCAAATAGTCGTATACAGTTAATATGCAAATTAATGTAATTTTATTCGATGTTTGATGATGTAAGATAAAAATATTAGTTATAGTCCGGTATTTAATTTAAATAGTACTGTACTCAGTTCAGGACTAATACGTTTATCATAAACTTCGGGCCTTTTCTTTAGACCTTTTTTCTCATTAGACTATCGCAATAAACTGCGTATATTGCACGAGGTGTCATAGTTCTGATAGGAACTATATTTCTTACGCTATATATTATGCATAATTCAATGATAACCACAATGAAGGAATGGTAATAAAAGTTTTCGTGTATCAAGTTATGAAACAAACTCATATGTGACAAAGATAAACCGAAACGTTATTATTTAAACCAAAATTATTTAAACATAATATTTCCAAATATTTAAAAAAAAAATCAATTATCTAATTATTATTTACGCCATTTTCGTCTTATCCAGTCCATCTGAAGAGATACTGTATATTTTAATTATGTGCTGTATATTTTAATTATAAAGTATTGACATATTTCATTCTTTAACATCGACATATTATATTCATTATAATTTTTAAAACAACGGATATAGAAGACAAAAGCTCTCCTTCTTATTATAAAATGTTTAGTAGAAGAACAACTAAGATGATGATTTTTTATAATACAGATACAATTTTATTAAAAAAAATATATTCTTTTATTTTTATTGTGTTAATACTTAACTAAAAAGTAAAGAAAACGTCTTGTATATTATCTTTGTACAAACATTATATTATTCTTTTTATATTTTCTTCCGTTTATTTTATTTTATGTTTTCTCATGTTTATCTATTTTTTTTTTTTACATCTGTATACATAAGTAGTATGTTCTGCAAGGTGTCTCTGCATATGAATTTAAAAATTTACTTCACTTATAGTTTTCACGCATTTTTTTAAAAGGTTGTGGAATGAAATGGTGAATCAAAATTTTTTTATCCGACCTTAAAATTTTACCTGTAAAGTACCCTTGTATATTTTGTACAAGATATTTACACTTTATATTCGTTTTTAGTTTATTTAAATGTTTGGAATTTTATTATTTAATCTTATAAAAATTAAATTATGAAAAGAAGATAACAGCTAA
Source organism: Chrysopa pallens (assembly GCA_020423425.1). Classification (NCBI taxonomy): domain Eukaryota; kingdom Metazoa; phylum Arthropoda; class Insecta; order Neuroptera; family Chrysopidae; genus Chrysopa; species Chrysopa pallens. The sequence goes on from CM035591.1 coordinate 87,457,629, forward strand.
CAGTGGTAATTGTTTAAATACACAGTTCAGAATCAATGTTTTAACTCTTTTAATTATTAACAATGATAGAATACACTAAATACTACTACGAAGAATTTATTTTATAATAGTAATTTTTATAACTATTCTAACATTAAATTTCTATTATAAGAATTTGTGGTCAATCTAAATATGTATGTAATGAAAATTGTTTGTTTTTAAGAAATAAACATTTGTGTATTTAAATTTTTCTTGTGCCTCTTAATGTTTAAAAGTTGGGTGAAGTGATAATAAACATGCGGACAGGTAGACACAGGAAATACTAATTCAGTGATTCTACGAGCACCAATACCAATAATTTTTTGTCAACGTAATATTTTGTATCATTTTAAACTTAATATTTAATATATTTCTTATATATGCAATTCGAATATTTTAATACATTTTAACGGATTATAACTACTAATACGTAGCACAAAGCATCAACTCAAACTATTTTGCTTTTTTATTCAGCTATTCATTAACAAAACATATATCTTCTCGTAATCTCAACCATTCAAATTTCGATTTTGAATCATATTTGGAAGTTGGCTTTTATTTCTGCTATTCAATTTTTACATGCAAATTCAATTGCATGATGAATCGTTTTTTAATACACCAATATTTTAAAAATGAATAAATTTTGGTTTTATTTTTAATAGAAAGTAAAAAATTCATTTATAATTATTTTTTCGAAATTTGTGGAATAGAAATATTGGTTAACTAGCCAATTTTATTTTAGCTCTAAGCTTAACATCCGCATTCAAATAGGACTCGAACGAGAGTAAGCCAGTAACATCCCGTCTCAAAAAACTTACATACACAGTAGGCTCGAACATGATTTTAAACTGTAATTTTATTCAGAACAACCGTCATTTATAGCAACTGTAACATTTGGAATAAAAAATTGATTTAAAAGAGAACAATTATTTTGAAATTTTTGGATTCGACAACCGATTATCGATATAGAACCTGGATTATGATTGTTTTTATAATAAGGAAAGTTTTAAAAAATAAAATTTACTAGAATTTATCCCCAAGTGTTTTATTTCAAAACACTAATATTTACAGTTATTTTCATTTTATTTTTTAGAAACAAAATTTAAAATATTATATTAACAAATGTATTTTCGAACACTGAGCTTAAATATTTTCATATATTTTAAATTTCGAAAAAAAAAATTGAAAAATAGATGTGAATAAATATGAATATCTTTTACTTTTTAAATACACGAATATATTTTACAATTTTCACGATAAAAAAATCACTTAAATGGGTATTTGATTTCTGACAACCACTTATATCCCCACTGATTATTTTTTCATCGGTTATTTTTTTTTTAAGAGTTTGTATTCAGGACTCGCATCATAGATATGTAGAAACTGTAGTATATTACATAGAGGCTTTGGAGTGTCTACTTCAGTTATTTTTTTTACATATTTTATATATTTTTTACAAATACGCTTACAGAAAATAGTACACGTTTGAGATAGAAGTGTTTTGTGTGATTGCGTAAATTTATATGACCTTGTTCAAATAAGCAGAGACAAAATTTTTATGTTCGTTGGGGTATGACACCAGGGTTTTATCGCTACAACTTTTAACTCTCTTTATGGCTGACCTTAAATGAATATTTGAATAAAAAGAAATAAGTACATCCAAATTTTAACAAATTATAGATCTTTATGTGCTAACATGTAGATATTTGACAATTTTACACTTTATTTAACAAAATTTAAACTCTTTTATTACGTGTTTGGAAAATTATTCAAATTTTTTTAAATATACTCGTAACTTTAATTTTTATATTCAACATATATTTAAATTATCCCAGTAGATATATTAATTTTAACAAAAGTTTGAAACGCTTAAAAATATTGAAACCACAAACAAAATTTTAGTACAGGCAGTAATAGAATCACCAAATTAGTCCATAATAGCTCAAGAAAATTTTAAAACGAAAAGATATAGCGAGCTGAAATTTCGATTACGTATTTTAGACATAAAAAGTGAATTTTAAGTTAATGAGGTTAAAATTATTTATATATTTTATTTCAAAAGAATTAGTAAATATCATTAATTGTTGAGAGGTAATTACGGGATTGGTTTTTTATTTTTAAAATTTATTTTATTTTAAGTATCTATATTATATTATAAATTGAATATGTTTCAACTCCCTTTTTGAGTAGATGAATAATTACGGGAGTTTCACGTTATCAAAGAATAATCATGAAATTTTCTTTTTATTATTTTAATTATTTACTTATATGAAATAATTATTTTCCAAATATGAAAAAATCTATAAACGAAATTATTATTATTTCTATTGCTTGATTTCTAAAACAATAATTGTTAATTTATTTAAAAGCATTATTTGGCCTTAAAAGGTATAAACAATAGACTTTCGAAAAAGTTATAGATGAAATGCAAAAAACGATAATGCACGAAACAGCGAAAAAAGAAGTGTTCTACTGACTATCAAATGAACTTGGCCAAGCAGGGTAGAAACTAGATAAAGAATAGAAACAGCATAAAGAAGAAGAATTGGAAAGGAACAATTTATGTAAAACCGCTTGTAGGGATTATGGCATTAATGATTATGGCAAATATGGGATTGGGCAGTTGGCAATAATGAAGGAAAAAAGTTTTCTAGACAAATTATTAAAGAAATTTGATAATGATAGACATTTTATTGATTACGGCAGTTTGTGATATTCTTAAAAAGATAAATACCTATTCCAATTCCACAAGATAAGAGAGCGTTTTTTCCATATCCGATTTTGAATAATTAATTTTAACTACTACTAATATTATCTAATTTAATAAATGTTATACATCACACAAAAATCTGCTACATTAATTACTAGCTGTGCCTGTGTAATAGTGGCAGCATTTTCAATTTTTTAGGCTAATTATTTTGCAAATAATACACATACATTTAAATAAGCCATTTACAGTATTTTACAGCCAATAATTTATTTAAGTATATTTTTATACATGACTATTTTATTTTTGACCGTGAAAAAAATTAAATAAAAATAAAAAAACTTGCCATGACGAAAATAACTTAATTTACATTTACACTATTTTATAAGAGCCTAAATAAATTAGTATTCAAGTACTTTTATTGACCTAAATAAAAAAAAAATCTCTGTAACTTTTTACACTTAATATAAACGTAAGCGAAGAAAAATATTACAATTACTTTGGATTGTGAAAAAAACTTAATAATAATTTTCTTAAGAAGATTATGAAAACGCACTAAAACAAACTTCAAATATAATGTTTTTTGCCGATGTCATTACACAAAACTTTCGTCCCCTATCTTTACCCCCTTTAAATAAAATTTGTAAAAACTTTGAATGGCGTATTAATTTATATCTAATCAAAAGCCTCCAAGTTCCAAGCTTCAAGCTTTAAAAATTTATAATTTCCATACAAATTTTTCATACCCTATTTCAATTTTCGCAATAAAAAGTAAGTAGTCTAGGTCCTTTCTCAGGAACTAGGATCTCTTTACCAAATTTCATTTAAATCGGTTCAGTAGTTTAGGCGTGATTGATTTCGAATTTTCAATATTAGTAAAGATTTTCTGCAATTATTATTAATATAAATAATATTTTAAAAAGTTTCATTTTTTTAATTTTATATGAAAATACATGTATTAAAATCAATTATTAATGTACCTAGTTACGGGATATTTAGGAATAAAAGTTAGTTTATAATAAACACTGATAAAGGTCAAATTTAGTTCGGAAATATTTTTTGGTGTCCAAGTCTCTATAGTATTAAATGTCAATTTTCGTCAAGATTTTTCTCTAGATCCGGGATAAAATTAATCTGTCAACATAATTACGGAAATTATTAAACGTAATTTGGTGATATCCCTGAAAGAAAACTCCTATTCATTCCTATAGAAATAGGATTGCATAGGAAGTTTCATTGAAAAAATGATTTGCTATTCAATCCAATTCTATTCTATTCAAAATTGAATAGGTTGAACAGAAAATCATTCCCAACTTGATGAAAATTGGCAATTAATAATATAAATTAGAAATTTGAATATCATAAAATGTTTCCAAACTAATTTTGAATTACCATTTTTTATAATAAAGCAACTTTGATATGAAAGAAATTTATATATATTTCGTTATAATACGTATCATCTCCAAAATACGAAATGCCTTAACATTCCGTAATTAGGTACATTTACTATACTGTAGTCAAATGACTGCGGGGGTATAAGGGGGCTGACTTTCAAATGAACAACACTTAGCTTGTAAGCTTCTAGGTCCCAACGTCAACCATACTTATTTGTGACGTGGCTTGTTTTACTGAATAACATTTTAGACAATTGAGTCAACTTGAAGGAGGGCCAGAAAGCTAACGGAGGAAAGATGGTACACACCACCCTTCCCGGTAGTCTGACAGTTGCGTTCATCTAATAAAGGTAATCTACTTCGAGGTGGAAATTGCACCCTCTAGCCTTTGATGAAAGTATGCCATTGAGGGGATAGAGAACCTCAATATTGAAGTTTTATGGTCTTCCAGGTTTGAGATAGAGCGCAGGGCTGATTGAAAATTCACCCCTACAAATTCTCGAACCTAACCATGTTACGAGAAAATGATTCAAACAAAAGTTGTTTAGTGGTTAAAATAACAGACATTCATGGTCTTAAAATTTTTCTTCTATTTTTTATGATTTAAAAGTTGGGTCCTGGAACTATTGGACGCAACTGACCGATTTTTGTCCACAATACATCACCAAAATTTCAACTCAATACCTCTTTTTGTTTTTGTTTTATCTTGATGACGGACAGACAGACAAACGGACATGCGGAAATGGACTAATTAGGCCATTCTATGAATATTTTTACCAAAATTTTGTTTGTGAGGTCAATATTTTCTAGCTTTACAACTAAATTAAGATTTATTAATTTACACTAAAATCAATGCACTCTGACATATATTATATATGTCGAGTATAAAATGTTGACATAAATAGATAAAACGTTATCCGAATACACAACCTTTGACACAGCGAAGGTGAAAATTTCTTTACAAATTATTTTATTCCTTTAAATATAAAAATCCTACAACTTAAAAAGTTTATATATCCTTACGGAAACTAAATATTCCCTTTTGAAATCAAAATCTTAGAGGTTGTATATCCACAACAATGGAAATTGATTTTAAATGAAAATATAATAGAAAATAAGAAGGTCACAGTGTTTATCTGGATATATGGTTCCCTAAGGCCTTTCACCATTATTATGCTTAAAAAATATCAAAAGAAAATTCAACACAAATCGTAAATAAATAAAATAGATTATCTGTGATTAATTTTTAACACGTTCTTCTTTTCTCTCGGGAAAATCCTGATTTTACTCAATTTTACATACATTTATTTTCTGCATATAAGAATTATTAAATTAACGTAGAAAAATAATAGTACGGATGCTCATAAAATCACTTAATTAAACCATTTTTGTATAAAAAGGATTTTGTAAGTTCATACATAAATACAACTGGCAGAATTTTACGTCAAGGTTGATAAATGCCTTGTATAGGTTAATCTATTATTTGCTAATGAATTTATTTAAAAAAATCATTTATACTTAAGTCTAATATTAGGTTAAAAGTTAGAATTTCTGTGTTTATGTGTATTCTTAAATTCATATTTTGGATTAAAATTAGAAGTGAAATCATTTAAATTGGTTGCCATGATACGACTCCTTGACCAATAGTTATTTTAACGCATCTTTAATAATTTCAGAACAATATTGGCAGAATGGCTTCATAAAACTATCTATATTGTCGTAAGAATTTTTAAAACACATCAGCCATATTCATAAATTCATACAAAGAAATTTGATACTGAAGATATACATGTACACAGAAAATATTACAAAATACTAATAATGACACGTTTATGTTTTCATTTTCATTGCAAGTATGACGTAATTTTGATGCTGTGTAAATTTCGAAATAGCAGACGTTTTTAAAGTGGTCTTAAAAAATTTTTAAAAGGATATTTATGCTTATCCACGACCTTGTTGTAAAAATAAAATGTCAATTTCTATTACCATTGATACATTTTATGATAATAAAAAAATTGTGTGCAACTAGCCTGTATTTTCAATCCAATATGACAAGAAAAATTATATGTTTCAATTGGGGACATAAGTTGCTGGTTTAGCAGAATAACGTTAAAAATAACTGGTATGCTGCCTGTCCCAGTTGTTGTACCTTGATTTCAACTAGCGACTTAAGTAACCTTGATGCAAACTTTCAGCTGTTTATATAAAAGTATTCCAAATGTACAAAGTAATAGATTTCCAAAAACTGTCAGCTTTCGCACACCAAGATAAACACATAAGGAATATTCATAGTATAAATGTAAAAAATTATACATCTGCAAAGTCTCTGGTTCATAATTCAATTCTGAGCTTAGTGTTTGGACAAAACAGTCATATAATGATCAGTCAATAATTTCTCCAGTACAATAAATGTTGTTAAGAAATCTAAGTTTTCTCGATATTTTTGCAATATTGCAAAAAAATTAAAAATTCTCGAAGTTTGTAACGCTCGAAAAATTATAATAGATATAAAAGCCGATTATTCTTCTAGAAACTTTGGTGATAGAAACAGAATGACGCCTGGATGTTTAATAAAGAAGAAATTTTTTTCATACCATATTAATTATTATCGTAAAAGTCAATTAAAAAAGAATTAATTTTATTTTAAGATATAATTTTAAACAACTTATATTTATAAATTTTCTTAATGGGTAGGTACAAGTAGGTGGTATGATAGTAGCGTTTTTCGTAGACATTGATAACACGGTGCGCGGCGTACCTCCTCCCTCTCTATACTGTTTGTTGTGCACGAAAGCTTTGCATATGACACAAATATTATACACAGCTCCATTTATATACAGCTGTTTTTTCCGTGTAATGCAACTTAAACTATTCGAATGATTTCCGTTTAATGTCACTTTGATTACATTTATATGTTAATATTTAAAGTGAAGACAATTCAAATACTTTTCATTGTTAAATTTATCTTGAATAAATCCGACTCAGCTATCCAAAGGCAATTTCAATATTTTTTAAGGTAATTATGTTTTAAAGCAAGTACTTATAAATCAATAAATGATTAAAAAAAAAAATAACTCGTATATAAAAAATTGATACATTTAACGTTTGTAAATTTCTGATTATTTTTTATTAATCTGAAATTCATGTTTCGTAAGCAGAATATATGAAAATCTTAAGCGTATCAGGATTTATCTTACTAAAAATACAGTTTTTTAAAACGTAACTTCGAAAGCTTGCGTAATTGAAAGAGAATACTACAAATTATTTATAATTTGTAGACTTTAAAATATAAAATGTATTTATGTTTACATATAAATATTTTTAATTTGTACTGTTTCTATACAAAACATTAATTAATGATGCAAACTCTTATTTTTTTAAATGATAATTTTTTTTAAATAAAATATATACAATAAAACCACTCCCACTCATAATAAACGACACTGTGGAATAGGGGAAAACGGAGTAATAGTGAAAATTCAGTTTTGACCATCATGAGCCACACGTACGGTTAATGCCGGTCATATTGATGGAAATGGCGGTCTAAGATCCTAAGAAAATACATAATCCTCGACTGACTCCCACCCCTTACACAAATAGTATGATCAGAAACCCAAAAAGAGTGCATTGGTATGTTTTTGTTTATTCAATCTAGTTTGAAGCGTTCAAAATTGTATGTCCATGAATTTCACATAGATTCATTTTCGTAAATAAGTCTTAGAGCTTTTATCAAAGTTTCTGTGTTCCATATTGCCTTATCGGTAGACCTACGAATTATTTTTGACATTTATATAATAAAAATAAATTTAAAAAATCAAATCAGTAAGCGAAAGTGTGTTGAGGTCAATCAGATTACCGTCATTAGTCGATTTTTTGTCAATAAGTACAAAATAATTTAAATTAAAAAAAAATGCAAATATATTTACTAATATTGTACTTAAATGTTTTTTTGATGTTCAAATATTGTATATAAAATTGTAGTATATTTTTTTTAAATCAAAAGCGACAAACACCAATTAAGATGCACCACTCTCGAATGTATAGTAGCAAACAGAATAGATATTTATCGGCAAGCCTACGCCATTTTCCGCTAATAATCATATATAAACTTTGGAAGCTCTGGATAACATATTATTTAACATTGTTTTGGTTCAAAACATCACAATAATTTCGAAAATCTATAAGCATAGGCTGATTGTTATTGCCTTTTCTATAAAAAACTTTAAAAGAAATTTTTTTAAAAAATTTTATCTATTTAATTTATAATCATTAATCTATGAAAACCACTTTCCATTTTATTTTTTACTTTTCCTGTTTCATTATTATGAATAAACATTCAATATAGAAATAGTATAGAAAATTGCATGACAATCCAGATTGTAATGTAATAATGTAAGATGACTAATGGTTTATTGAAACGAAATTCAAACAAGTAGGTGCCCTATTCTTGTCAAATATAAACGCTTTTTTGTATATACTTAATGTAATTAGTTCACACTAAATATATTCAATGTCATACAAAATAAACAATAATGAAATCAAAACAGAATAATTAATTTTTCACCCTTGAGCATACAAGTGTACGAGTATTAATTATTTATGTTTGTTCGTTAAATTTTGATAAAATACCCACCATGCCCTCGCTACTTTGATTATTGGATGCGCAAAACTGGAGGGACTGAAACACATCATGATAAAATAGATTTGAGTTATGAGGGAGTTCTAAATACAGTTAAAACTACCTTTGAGCTAAAACGAACCGAATCTTATTTGTTATGTATTTATGTATGTATAAAAATTGTAATATTCTAAACCTAAAAAGTTTAATTCAAACAGTTGTTTATATCTCTATAGTATAAGGTTCATTTTGGCATTGTCAGCTGTATGGAATGCCAAGTGAAACGCTTACTTAATATTATAAAATACACTCAATTTATGGAGTATTTTAAATGTTTTTCAGTTTGAAATCAATGTTTTATATAGATAAACAAAATTACTTCTGATAAACAAGACAACATAGCAATTGAATATTTAATGTTTTTTTTTTAAATAGGTATCGAAAGTTAAGTGTCGTTTTTTGAGTAAGGTAAACCATCCAATAGTGAAGCACGTCCTACATTGAACCTTATTTACCATTAAACTATCCATAGTAGTAACAAAACACGTACAATAGTTGCAAAACATTTACCCAGCGCGTATATTGTACACGTATATTGTTTGTGTAGATAAGTAAAAACCTTATTTTCTAAATTTTTGTTCCTGTTTCTTATGCATACAGTATAATCGTAATGTCAAATTATTTTTTAAACAATACTTTGTGTTGAACATTTAACCGCTGTCGACATTTAACAAAGAACAAAAATAAAGAACAGCTTCAATTTTTAACTGTAAAATAATCAATGCCTCATGAGCAAGAAGTACGCAGTGAACCGTTAGTTTACGTGCTCCTGAGAACATAGCAGTAGCTCTTTAGCTTATTAAAGTTGTGGGAAAAATAAGCTAAGCTGAGAAATAATAGAACATCCTTATATCAATTTAAATGAGGTTACACTAGCTTTTAATGAGATGCAGAAACTCTTGTCAATTCGAAGGAATTGTACACTTCTATTTTATGATTCAATAAGAAAATAGTGTAAAACATTAGCTTTTGAGGCGGCATTGGACAATTAAACAAAGACCTCAAGCTTTTGGAGTAGTAACCACGTCTTCCTGTTAAGGTGTTTCCCGAAAAAAATAAGTATTATATGATAAACAATACTTCATTAGGAACTTTAGGTTTATTTTCAAAAGAAATTAATTTATACCGAGGTTATATAACAACCGTATTTAAAAAAATACGATTATAATATCTTAGAAAAGTCAAAACTACAAGGTTTCCTGTGTGTATATTTTGAAGTATAATTATACAACTTTGGAAGTAATATACAGTTTACCCATTACATACATTTCTTTATATACATACATAAAGAAATATGAATTTTAGATATTAGTCCAAATGACTTCTAAAGATCAAAAAAGTGTAGAAAAAACATAGCCACTTCGAAGTAGTGACTTACGTCTTTGAAATTCTGCTAATAAGTATAGAAGTATATGCATAAAATATTCCAATACAAAAAAACCTACTCAAAACGTTCTTCAAATTATATAGTTGTTAAACGAATTTTTATTTACATGAATCTAAAACAAATTTAGAAATAAAATTATTTTCAAGGATTTAGAATTCGATAAATTTTATATTTAGGAAGACTTTGCTTTCTATATATTTGAAATGTGAGGCTTCTAGTCAAACATATTTTTGAATGCGGAGTTGAGTAAATACTACTTCTATTCAGGCATCAATTGGTGAGGTACTCGTTCAAGGTATTGTGAAATAAGTCTATCGGTCAAGACGAAAAAAATCAAGTTAAAATTGAAATATATAACTATAAATATTTTTTCCCACATCAACAATGAATTCTTTTCCAAAAATTTGCATTTACGTTATATTTCTTCAATACCTAGCATGAACCTACCATGAACAAAAATAGTTATTGTTTTATGACAGGCCTGTAACAGCCAAGTTAAAATTGATCTAATTTTCTTTATTGGTTAATTTTATTTACCCAGATACCTACACACCTCACTTCCTCAAAAAAACTTATTTTCAACAGATGGAAAAAACTGCATTTTTAATGCATAGGAGTCCTTAAAAGCAGGCATAATCAAAATTTCATTAGAATACCTTCTAATTTTTATTTTTTAGCAACGAAATGAAATTTCTCGTATGATACAAACGACATAAGCAATATTTTCATTATTATTAGTAAAGACAAATTAAGCAGGAAGAAAAAAACTAAAAAAATTTTATTTTATTACGTTCTTTGTTGACTGCTCTTTCAATTTTGAAAATTAAGAATCTAGACATTCCGCAAAATTTTTAAATTTTCTTGTAAAGTAAAATTTATAGATTAAAGTCATAATAACACAGAATTTTCTAGAAACCAGATTACTGTTTACACAATGTTATTTATCCTTAGATCCTTAGGGATCGATTTATTTCGAAATATTAATTATAATTTAAATTTTAATAATTTAACACATTACTATTTACTATACCAACCATTCATTAACTTAGGTCATCATACATATATAATCTTGTTTTTCTCATTTCAAATTTTACATTTAAACAAAATAAATCTTTCAAGTATAATTTTTTTAATTCATCAATCATAAAATAAGTGCAAGGTCCACACGACGAACTTTTTAATGAAGAAAATAAAACTACAATGATTTTTTTTTATTGCGACGTTTGCTATTTTTTGTCTTCTTTAATGATTTTGTCCTTAACAAATGGCTCGGCAGATTTTGCTGAAAACTCAAGCTACTCAAGTTACGTAATAACGCGTTGAATGATAGCGATTCCACGACGATATCATTACTTGTTCTTGAGATAATCGAGACGTAAAATTATTACGGACGCACTTACGTACATAAACACACACACACACATATCTCTAAACCATTAGATTTTGATTCTAGTAGCCTTGGATCGTTAAAATTTTTCAAAATTCTGGATTAACAAAATCGATTACATTACAATAGCTTCCGTACTGGAAAGTTAACTAAGTAATTACCATAATCTGTATCTTATATTGGTACAGATTTTGTTGACAAGCTTTTATTTACATTTTCATGCTTCAGATTGAGCTAAAATTTGGCTTATCTAGACTTTTGCATGGTAACGTTAAAAATTTAAACTTTTTGTTTTCCAACGCTTTATTACAAACTAGGTTTATAACAAACGTTAATGGTTTTTAATATATTAAAAATTTTGCTTAAGTAAAAACTGTTTTTAATGAACAAACTTTAGACCTTTAAGTATAATATTAGCTTATTTTAAAAGGAAATTTTTAAGTAAAAACTTGTTAATTTATAAAACGCTCTTTGTCCAATTGAAATCAAAAATTAATCGCAAAAAAATTTGTTAAAAGTTAATTTTATTGAAAATTTTTATATTGTTATAAATTTACAAGCTTGGATTTTAACTATTCTTTGTTTAATAACCTTAATCGGAATAAGGTATTTATCTTATGAAATGTGGTATGCTTGACATGAAAACTGGAGGGCATTTCAAATGCCAAAGTTTTTCTCAAAACATTTCTAAATATAAAATAAAATTTTTGTTTCAATTCAATTTTTTGACAAGCCCTTCGTTTTCATGGCGAGATTTTACATATCAAAGTTTACAACATTTGGATAATTATGTATTTACTTATTTTCGGGTGAATATTGAAGGATATACAATGTATCTTTTATGGTTGATCTTCAAGAGAATATTACATTGCTAAAAATTTCCAATTTCTATAAAAGTTCCACATTTGGTTCATCAATTAATTTCAACATTTAATTATTTGACAAACTCGAAGAGCAAGAAAAATTTTCAGTCGGTTAAAAAAGCAAAATATGATTTTAATATAATTATTCATTTACCAATAAAAGGACCGTTCCGCGGTTAAAAGTCATCGTAGGCACACGTTATGGTCCGATTCACGAATCAGACTATTACTTCAGTCTTCAGACTTTCCATATAAACTTCTATAGTAAGTAAAGTAAGTCTTTACAGACTTATACACAGAAAAAAGATCTGCGTAAAATCTATAGGCCCTATAAGGAAAATCTGCAGTCAGTAGACTAAAATCCTGTGTCGTGTAAATGCACCGCTTTATAACATTGTCTGGTCGGATGACCGCTTTATAATATTGGCTACAAGGTAATATGGCATCAAAATGCAAAGTAATATTTCTGACTTCATTGGGATTTTTCACACGATAAAAATAATTGCAGACTACATTACTATAGTTTTGAATAAAGATTTTCTCAATATTTTTACAACCTACTCCTCCCCCTTTTGTAAAAGCTGAAAATAAATACAACACACAATATCTAGAATGTGTGTAATTTGAATTAAAATATTTTCTTGCTGGTCAGCACAACATCCTTATAATGCAAACATGTGATGACCAGAATAACGATATAATAAGTTTTGAAACGCGTCAAAAAGATCAAAATAGTAAGCTTATTAAGTAGATACGTTAAAGCTGAACATACAAATTAATTATCGTTATTACATAATTGATATAAGAGGATACTGTTTGTAACCTACTGTTCAAATTACAATAAATTTTCTCATAGATATTTTCAAATGAGAATGTCTTCTTATAATTCCAGAAAACTATAATATTCAAGTTTGATTAATTTATTAATTTAAAAAAAAAAAAATACTTTTTAATGATTATTATGACAAAATGTTATTAGTAATGATACTTAGGATGTCATTTATATCATACAAATTTAGCTTCCAAGTAACTTCTAATTTATATTATTTGAAGTTTTAAAATGATCAGACAAATCCCAAACAATACAACTCGAACCAATCCATACTAACTAAAATATTAAGGTGCTAAACAATAAAAAAAAAAAACCGAATTTCTTGTACCTAAATAGTAGGATATTATTTTTTAAGTTATAATTTTATGTAGTCCGAATACATCATAATGCATTATGATACTAGAACGATCCTTAACCTCATATTTATATAGCACTCTAGACAATTCGCAATGACGTAATAACCAATCCTTTGGGATACATTCTATCACTTGTTGTTAGCAATCTAATATAAACATCTATGATATTCATTTTTATAAAAAATTTGCGAACAATTTTAGTAATAATAAACTCGACAATTTTTCAAAAGATATGCATAGAAACAAAAAATAATTCAATATACGAAAAAGCCTTGTAAATAAATATTATGTGACCATGACTGTCATGAGAATTTACCCGCCTTCCTAATTTATAGCATTACTGTATTGTGAAAATTCTCTTATGCTATAGGTACTAATAATAATATGCGTAATGGGCTTTAGAAATTTACGTACATACACATACACACGCAAATAATTGAAATTACCTTGACAAATTGCAACATTTTCCCAAAGAAAATTGATTTATATAAAAGAAAAAAATCTTAAGAATTGATTAAATTAGAATTTACCTGTTTGTGAATTTTCCACACCTTTACCAAATGGGAAAAATCCCGCAATATATACATCATGCCTTCGATTGTCAATATTTGGTTTTTGCGATATGGTTTTTTGTATTTTAATACAATGAACAATTATGAAAATTATTAGTACTGTGCGACATTTAAACATATTTTGAAAAATTTGTATGATAAACGTGTTGTACATTTTCTGCCCTTTATTAAATTCAAGAACAAGTTCTTATAATTTTGATTTTAAAAATTATCTTTAAAACACTTTTTTTAAATTATGAAACATCTTAATTAATTATTATTTACTTAATTATTTATTGAAACAGTTTAAATTTTAATTTATTAATTAAAAAAACTATAGTCTAATAAATTGACGTCGTTTACAAAAAAATTTAAAAAAAAAAATGTTCAGATTGAAAAAACTGTTTTGTGTGAAAAACAATTGAGAAAAAACCACTTCAATGAAAAACACAAAAGCTCTAAAAATTGTAATTATATTTTATATATATGAAGAATCGGTGATCACCAATCACCCACTACTTTAATGGGAAGAAAACTGCTCTTCTCTAGGCCAAACAACCCTTATCTGGGCTACGTAACAGCTAAAATACCCCCAGACATATATTATACGATACGACACAACAACATACGATGATGTATGTGAAAATGAGATAGAAAACCGAATATAGGAAAATTGTTTACATTTTCCATCCTTTATTTATTTACTATCATAACCACTCTTGAAGATGTTGATAACAGAAAACTTTTTTTTCATAAAATTTATTTTCAATGAAATTCAATTGAAAATTGGATTTTTCTGTATTTTTAAGGGAATAACATGTGAGTTTACTTATTGTTAACGATATTATTCTGGAATAATTTTATAGTATGGTGATTTTTCGTTGATTTAAACCCGGTTGTATATTGATTTTTCGATATCCTTGTAATATTTAACCAAACGCAACATTTACGTTGAATAACTACCTAACTATTGTTATCTTTCCTTAACCACTCATACGAATATAATTCTTTGTCTCTCTAAAAAATTCTTGTTAGCTAATTAATTATTAATGAAATTATAAAAATTAATTTTACTTCATTTTCTTCATTTTCTACTGTCAATTTTATACAATTAAAATCATTTAAAATTTTTAAGATTGAATTGTTTTACAACAATTTAATTATAAACAAAATATAGACACGTTCTAAATATTGTTGTTAAACTTTTTTTATTTCTATCAAAGTTACAAATTGCGAATTCAATATCGTATGACGATGTGTTGCTGTGTCACCTTTTAGGAACAAAAAATCAAAATAATAATAAGGTTAAAAAAGATAGGGAAAGAAAAAATATAATTTTGAATGAGTAAGTTTAGTGGCGTGGTTATAAGCAGCTCGCAAATATAAAACAAATTAACGTTGGAATCCTCTAACTAATGAGATTCAGGGACATTAACACCAAGTCGAAATTTTCAAATTGGCTATAAGATTTGAAGTCAATTTTTATAATTTTTTTATTATATTTATTCTGAGCCATGCACATTTCAAATAAATACATAATTTAAAGAAGAAATATGGAATTTTTGCGATATTTTTCAGACTGAATCGTAGTTTATTTAGACCACATAAACAGGTTATCTAGTAGTGGATTATTTGAATATTTGTTATCTTTTTTTCTCGCAAAATTAAGGCTTAGGTAAAGTGAAAAAAAATATAAAAAAAATTTTAAAAAAACTATAAATATAATAAAGATTAACTATAATGCAATATTATTTATTGTATTTCTTTCAATTTTTTGAGCACAAAATAGCTCAAAAATAATTATCTAAATTTAAAGAAATATGGTATGCACAATTTTGATATGAAAACGGCGGAAAAGTTTGCATAAAATAATTTAAAAAATTTAGTTTAGAAATGTTTTTTTCAAGAAAAACTCTATTGCAAACTCACCGTTTCCAACAAGACTATAATGCATTCCAAATTTCATAACATTTAGATGGTTATTTTTTTAGTTATTTATGGGCGAATTTAAATGAATGAAATGTATATTGTTGCATTATATATTGTCTTTATTATCGTTGGTTCTTATTCCACTTAGATTTTTTAGTTCTTATTCACTCGGTGAGGTTCTTTTTAATAAAGATCTCTATAATAAACAAACTATTTTCGCGCACAAATAACTCAAAAAATACTTAAAAAGTAATTTTTTTTTTAATGTAATAGGTTTTGTAAGCCAAAATGTTTCTGCCAGTTGTGTCTAGATATAACAAATTTAAGATATAAGATAAATACAATTAACATATATGTATGTACCTACAAATGGACAGTAAAAAATAGATATAGATATAAAAAATAGATATATTTTTCTACCGATATACTCATTGGTAACAAATTCAGATGGGCAACACATGGAGATTATCCGGCTACGGAAGTACAATGTACGAACAGTGGCTTCGAGTTTTTGATACAAACTTTTACTGGATCTATCTATAATGGCAATCTGTGATGTAATATAAATTGTGTTTTTTCAATTTTCTCGCATAAATAACTCAAAAAATACTATATCCAAGTGTTATAGTATTTGGTAGACACAATTTTGACATAAAACTGATGGCATATTGAAGTGTTTTTCACGAAAAAACATTTCTAAATATAAAATAAAACTTTATTTTTACTTTAGAATCCCTTTTTCGGGAAAAACTCGTCGACATATCCTGTTTTTTTTTTTTTCATGTCAAAATTGTTCATAATAATTTTATAACATCAAGTATTTTTGTAGTTATGTATGCGAAAAAAATTTGAAAGAAATACAATGTATATTACATTATAGATTGGCTGTATTAATAAAGCCTGTATAAGTCTCTATCGGGAACACATAACTACCTAATTAAGAGTAAATTTGTTTTTGATATAGTTTGAAGTTTGCTTTTCTGTTATAACAAAATTTGATTAGAAAAGCGTAATGGGAAATTTACATCAATTCGACGGATTACAAATGGCAAGAATATAATCACACAATCCACTAAATTATATTTATACTACATCCTAGGATCAGAGATTTTTCAATCATTAATCATTATTTTATTCAATTCAATAAAGGTGATTGTTAGAAATCAATTTTTATGGTGAATTAATATCAAAAATACTAAGAAACGAATGATAATGCGACGACACAGATCAATTCACTGCATAAAATTGGCAATTGCGATTTATGATGATTCCAGTTCAGCATAAATTTTGTATGATTCAGTGTATTATAGCACAATAATCCTTTTAACGATTCACATCACTTAGATGTGAATTCATCTTACACTTAATTTTTTTAATGACATCAACCTCTATGCATTAGTGTTGCAAAATTTCCTAATCATTTTTTAATGACATATGATATTCTATTGATTGATTGAAAGAAATAATTCTATGATAAATTTGACTATATGTAATTTATTATGCGTAAATGTAACGTATATTGCATACATTCAACAAACACATAATCTAGACAAAAACAGAATTCAATGTTTCGACTTTCAATAAGTAACAAAAACTGACCACTTCACTAGTTCAGAAAATTAAACTAAGCACAAAATATAAAAACTTTTTAATTGGTATTTACTGAAATATTTAATTTAAAAAATTCGTTAAAATTAAATACTACACAAGTAGACATACTCAACGGGCTAGGTTTTATACAAAATTAAATAAAATAGAACAGACTTTTTTATTAAATTAAACAATTTACAATTTTAAAAGATTTCTACAAGTTTGAAAAAATTTCTATTTCCTTTGAGGATTGTTTGGATCCCACGCATGAATTTTTTCAGGAACAGTGGAATATGGCATATATTGTCCAGGTTGACCGGTTAAATTTTCTACATGATCTGACATCCATTTATATTTCGGTCTATTAGGATCCTTAAAAATTTAAAAAAATATATAAGCACCTTAACTTTAGTTAACTTTATAAGAACCTTTCATAGCATTCACTATAATTCATATCGAATAAATGGCTTCCCCGAATAAATTACCTTGTGTGGTGGTAAATCTGTTTTATAATGTAACCATCCGTACCATTCAGCTGGTACTTGAGATGCATCATAATCTAAGTTATAATGATCTGCATATTCAATCCAACGATTGCGACCATAGAAGAAATGGTTGTTTTCATAATAATGATTTCCATATTTATCTTTTCCAACCAGATTACCAGCTTTTATATCATCTTGTCTATCGATAAAAACATAAATGATTAGGTTAAAGTATTATATAATGGTTTTAAAAATAATCAAGCTTATTACCTATATAATTTATATAAAGCACCTCTAAATCCACCAGCTTGTTTAATAGCTCCAAAAAAATGCCGAAATTTATCAAACGGCAATAATCCTGACATTTTAATCTATTTTGACACTTTTTGCTATTTCATAACCCCCTTTCTATTTATGAGTACTACGATTTATTAAATAAACACAGATGGCAGCATAAATATATCTATATAAAATATATTTGATCAACAACACCTATAACCAAGTATTCGGCCATAGAATATGCAAACCATAAAATATATTATCTAACAGATACAAACCTAACTGTAGTATTCGGCTATGTGATGTATAACGGTACTGGAAAATACCTAGCTATTTTCAGAGAAAATTAAATTTTTTGTGATTGATTTAGATAACAACTCAGAACTAACATATGTACAGCTTTTTGTTGTTTATATGTATAGATTTGGTTTTAAAATTAAATAAACTGAAGAGTAAAAGAAATTTTTTTAATTTTCATTATTTATTGACGTTCAGATTTCACTAAATATTTTCGGAACATGAATAACCATTTAATAGACACAGATCTAAGAAGTGAATAGAATACATATTCCAGGCACTGGGTACATTTCGTGGCAGATTAACTCCATGAGAAAAGCTTTTCCGTTCAAAACCAAACATCATTACATCAAAGCAATTTTTAATAACAATAAATTACTTTCAAACTTGCTCTAGTCCGATCAGACATACTTAAAAACAATATTAAACCATGTTCCAGA
This sequence comes from Chrysopa pallens, assembly GCA_020423425.1. Taxonomy (NCBI): domain Eukaryota; kingdom Metazoa; phylum Arthropoda; class Insecta; order Neuroptera; family Chrysopidae; genus Chrysopa; species Chrysopa pallens. Next base: position 87,476,822 of record CM035591.1, read on the forward strand.
TAATCTTAAATCAAATACCTATATCAATATTTAACAAAAAAATAATAAAGATCAAATTGTTAAAGTCTGATTTTATATTAACTTTTGTGTCAGAACATATTCTTGTGAATTTTATAAAACGTTAGCATCTATCATTTAAAAACTAATGAATAGTGGAAAATTTTACAATTAAAAAGGAAAATGTTAAAAATTAAATTTTTTCAAAAAATTTATTAAAACTCAAAAACATAACTCAAATTATTAGCTCCCCAAATTATTTTTTCGCTTCCAATTCCTCTACCATTTTTTTCGTTTTTTGTAATTCCTCTAATTGTTTTTTTGTTGCATCAATTTCAGCTTGTTGAATGGTTATATGGACTCCGCAATCTAATTGCTCTTTTCGAATAAATTGCAACTTTTGTATTTTATCTTTCAAAAAATCTTCTTGTTGGGCTTCAAGTTCTCGTCGATATGCTGCAAGTCGCTCATTTTTTAAATCTTCGCAGTACTTATCAGTTAGTTTTTGCAAAGATTCTTTACGAGTAATCCAATGAAATTGATTCGGTGGTGGTTTATAAACTAAATCTAATTTTTCTAATAACCATTCAAATCGTTTGTAATCCCATGTTCGCAAATATTTCAAGAATTTTTTACGACGATCAATCATTTCCTTTAGACGAACTTTCACCCGTCTATTTCTGGGGAATTCTTCCATTCTTTTCTGCATATTTCGAATAAGAACAGTCATTTTGGCAATTTTCACTTCCATTGAATTACAATCTTGGGGATGTCTCCGGACTTTCTCAACCATCTCACGCATTGCAACTAAAGTGGCTTTATATTTTGGTTGATATTCCAGTGTGAATAATTTTTTAACCAATTCATCAGCATTTTCCAATTCTTTCGATTCTTTAAATTCTAACGAATATTGTTTTAAATCTATGGGTGGCAATGGTTTTAAGTCACCACTTTTTTCTGGTTTAAAGCAAGGAATTTTTTCCGGACGTACCCATTTTATTTTTAAATCACTTTTAAAAGCATAATTACGTAATAGTATATTATTAGTATTTACAATTGGTTTCCAAAGATTATTCAACGATAATCGTAATATATTTAAATTCATCGTTTTTCCATTTAATTTTTATTATATTTTAGGTTAATCATCATTCAACGCAAAACGCTATAGTAATGACATCTGTAGACGTTATTCGCAAATTATTAAAATATTGTATGTTGTGCGTTATGGAAACACAAAAAGTAAAAACAGGACTATCTGATAAAAATACACAAACATAAGAAATTAAATTAGACTACTAATTTATTGATAGTAATATGATGCGAATAAGAGATGTTTTCGGGTGGTACTGTAGGTATCTATTTAATAGAAGAAATTAATTTATAAATCAAATGCTATAATTAAAGAAAATTATCGCTAATGGATTGTCTTAAACAGTTAGTAGCATTAAAGTACTTTTTTTAAATTTTATTTTAAATCACTTTCTTACTTCTAATGACATACAGTGCCAACACTATTGATTTTACAACAGCAATGTTGTCAGATGGAGCTGTTTCCCGCCATTTGGGCAAAATTATTTTCGATTAGTGGTTGAATTTGAATAGAGGCGGGGAATAGCCATTTGGCCTATTTTTTATTTTATTTTTTTAACTATATTTTATATAAAATATTCTTTATATATAATGAAGCTATCATTTTTTATAATTATCTATATGATTGTTTTGTAATATTATTCATAGTTTCAATCTTTATAAAAAAACATCCACACATCCAATTACTGACTGCGACTGACATTGCTTAACTTTGGGTATCTACTGAGATCGGCTCATCATGAATTATGTAATATTTTTACGAATGAAAAACGATTATAAATATAAAATAGATTTCTATAGAATTAAATATCATTCTCGCCTGCATCATTAATTAGTTGTTGCTGTTGTTGCTAACAAGCTAAACTTAAAAACCATCGGTGATTTTATTTATAACTATTCAGGATATAGAAAATAAATGAAAAATTGATAAAATGATAACTTTTGTTTGACGTATTTTAGATAAAGCTGTCTAATTTTCTTACCACTCTATCGAAAATCTTATATATATTCTTCATTTCTCTTGGGATTTCTGGCTATATATTATGACTATTCTATAAACTGAATTGAAAAACCTTCAACATAATTCAGATCTCATTGTGTATTAATTAAAAATATTTGTTTATGATGTAATTTAAACATTTAGTTAAACAAAATGTAATGAATATATAATAATCACATACTTTATTTCTTATTACAATTATTATAAGTTTGATTCGAGTATGTAAATAAAAAATTGTTAAACATGTGGTTATAGGTATATTATTATTTCTTAATTAAAATATGTATAATAATCTTATACTTAAGTATGTATAACTTGTAGTAACGTCGTCATACATATAATGTTCAAATAAATATCAACATTTTCGCTTGAGTGAATTTCTAGCACTCTTCACGACATACGTTACATATATTATTTTATGAATAATGATAATGATAAGTTATTTATCAAATGTAAATAAGTATCTGTATTAATATTTAATTGCGTTGTTTAGTTTCTTTTTAAACATCATGGAGTATAGAAAAGGAAGGAGAACCATCTGAATGTATTAAAAAGTGTCCATCGAAAGGGAGCAAATTAAGGTGGCGCCATAGTAGCAAGTGGGAAGATTTTAAAAACTTCGTTTATCAAATTACATTTCACTCGGTTTATAATATGGAGGGTAGAGACATCTCTACCCTCCATACACCAGAGATATTAAATTTTCCAACTCAGCACACTTCACTCCGCTTACAACTGCTACATTCATATCCTTACCTCTTGCTACGCTAGCGCTATTTGGTGGGTTATTGAACTATAATTTGCCTGCTTACGATGGACACTTTTTCAACTTGTCCTCCACTTGAGATGGTCCTCCTTATCTCTACCCTCCATATTAAACATATAGATATTACCTATAAGGTATGGCACGAAGATAAGCCTACCGTCATACTAGCGTATAATTTTTATTATTACATATGTTTCAGTAGAAATGAATGGATTAAATACGAGTGGTTTATTTTCATTACCTATCTATGGGTCCATATATGACTAACAATAATGGATGTCACACTAGCGTCTAAAATACTGGATTTTAAATTTAATAAATGTTTTATGCTATGATATCAAATAATTTTATATGATACTTTGTCTCGTATGCCAGCAAATATTTAGTATAAACAAAATTTTTTATTAATTAATCGTAGTTTACGTAGATATAACCACATTTATAGTTACATATATCCAAAGATTTTGAACAGTCTTTAATAAAAAAATTTTAAAATATAACTCTACATGTTTGACGAAAATAATAAGTATCCTAACAAATTAAAACTAATATATTATTTAACGCAAGTGTGACAAGTTCTTTTAACGTTCGTATTATGCCTACGGAAATGGTCACTAGTTTTCAACTATAATTGCAGTAAATCTAACCCAGAAGAAAGAGTATTACACAGCACAGAGCCATTTTTTTACATCCACGTATATCATACAAACATCCAAATGAATGCTGTATAAACCTATGCCAAGACATAGATATATATTTTGAGTGTACAAAGTAAAAATCTATTTTAACGTATTCTATGTATGATTATTTGATTGCTTGTATGGATTTGAAACTATCATTAGCACCCTGTTTAAGCCGAGGATGTGGAAAAGCGATGGAACTCCGATTTTAAAAATTAATTTGAAAAATACTCAACCAAAAAGTTCAGTACACAGAAATAATTCTTTCAATAAGACTATCTACCAGTACTTGATTGCAGGGTTTTAATGCAATGGTTAAACCAAGTATATAATATGGAAATGAAATATAGGGTCCCATGGTATTTGATAAACTTAAAGATATAATTGGAAGACTATTATAAAGACATCCTGCAGCTGAGAAAATCGATTCTTATCTGTGATACAGACATTGAATTACAGACGATTGGAAAAATTTAAATGTGATACGCTATTTTTTTTTTTTTTTTTGTAAATTACAGCATGATAGTCTAAGAAAATAGCAAGATATTTGCCCTTTTTTCCAATATGAAAAACTACATGACTCATTATACAAAATAGTTGTTAGACGTATGGATGATCTGTCCACCAAGTTTCTATCAGAGGACAATACGTTTACAATCCAGAGACAAAGGCGATTATCTGTTATGTAGTAAAAAATAACTTATCACATCTAAATATGAGTAAAATTATGGAAATGGAAACGCTGATCTTTTATCGAAACTTGCATCACAATGATACTGCAGCATATCCGCATATCTGCATCATCTTAGTAAAGAGCGAATGAAGGCCTTTATCATTATTAACATGGCAAATAGCTATTATTAATATCACAATTTATCAGTAAACTGTATTAAATAAGTGTATCTTATGCAATGGTCCTGAAGATGCTGAACGTTTCTTCCTCGATTGCGACGGTATGTCTTATATTAAATCCAAATACAATATACGTATCTATAACTCGAAACAAGAAATGTGCAAATTTTTCAATAATAAAGATGTAAACATTCAAAATGAGCTAAGCCATTTTATTGAATAGTTTCTGCTTGCTAGAAGTAATAAATAAAAATTCATAACATTTATTTTTAAAAAAATTGTTCACATTGTATAAATTTTTTTTGTAGTTTGATTTTATGTCAAATAAAATATACTATACTTAATTTTAAAAATTATTGCTTATACGTGATCCATAGGCCTTCAGGAACATTCATCACCACTAACCCCTGCCTCAGTATGAAAGTTAAGAAAATAAGGATAGTTTTTCCACCTCAAGTAGTAACAGTAATAAAAAATAAATAAAAAAAAAAAAATTCAAAATTTCAACTCGGAAATAATCTCTCGGCGTTTTTCGGGGCCGCTAAACACAAATCCATGATTTAAAAGCACGGTTATTATGAAATATTTTTTAATCTCTGTCAATTTTAGGGGTCGTTTTAATGGGGTTGTAACCATCTTCTGCAGGTTTTTGACATCAGATTAGCAACCCAGGCACCATTGAAAACCGATTTACGACATGCAATTTTTTTATATCCACCACCTATAAGGGTGGTTTAATTGGGGATAAAACAGTTGTTTATAACTTCAAATACGTGACTTCTAGCCACTATAACGAGGTTATAGTGGTTGATTTCGAGGAATAAACCTAATTGCACTCGGCTGTAAATAACAAATTTGAAAATGGCGAGAACTTTCTGTTCTCAATCAACACTCAATAATAAGCTCATGTACCTATAACAATACAACAGCTTTCTTGAAAGAATGCTTTCAACATTGCTTATAAAATATATTTTCTTAATTAACACAGGAAAGTCAAATGAAAACTAATTACACGTTTTTACCGAATAAATTTAAGAAAAAAAAACACGTTTGTTATGACAATAATTTTTCATCAATAAATTAATTAAAACAATAATGAGATAAAAAAGACAATAATTATATCAAACACAACCTTCATAATTTAGTGAAGTATTGTTTATTTCTTGTTTGTTGTCGTGAATGAATTTACACAAAATAAAAAATAAATTAAATAAATAAATGTGTATAATATACTGTGTAATTAATTAATTTTGAAAACTAACAATATAGTAATGGACACTGAGGTCAAAATTATTATTAACATAAATAACTTAGAAATTGTAATTTATAGAAACTTAAACTCACATGATATGTGATTATGGGAACTATATTATAGATTTATTTTGTAATATAAATAAAATCAGTCGGAAAATTGTAAAAATTTTTAAGAATTTTACACAACAGCTCGCCGGTTATAGTTTTATTTTATTATGTGAATAATTTTTTTAAAATGTGTAATTGGTAAACAGAAATTTAAATAGAGCATTAGCGATGGTGTTTTAACCTGCCTGATACTTGAAGGAACATTCAATGTCCAATATTGATGACATACAAACTTGCATCTACATATTAGAAATAATCGGCTTAGATGGAATACGAAGCAAAAAAGAACCAACATGTTATGTGAAATTTGGTATGCACAATCTTTAAACGGAGAGCTAATCGATGATTTTTTTTTTATCGAGAAATCATGGTAAAATATTAATTTTTAATTTTTATTGCAAACAAAAATAAAATGTTTAATGTTTTTAAAAATTAAATTATATAAAAATACACTTTAAGTTTATTACATTAGAAACATGTTTAGAGTTTGTTTATCAGATGTCTATTTTTTGATTCTGATTCGTCTTAAAAGTTTGGCTTTCATGATTGAAATCAGTTTTTAAGAATTAATAATTTTTTTGTTTTTAATCATGTAATTTTAAAAATCTTTATCACTTATTGTTTTTGCAAATATTTTTTAAAATGGTATTCAAAAATTTAAAATCGATAAATGTGACTTCAAGACAAGCAAAATCTGAGTAATAGACAAAAATAAAATTACTTTTGATTGGAAGCTTTGCTTGAAAAATTTTTGTAAACTCTATAGATTCGCAAACATTTCATACTACACCAGATTTTGCCAGATCAGGACATTTTCCACAATTTAGGCGGATAGGCGACTTCCAAAACTTTGGTTGTCGAAAAGAGAGCGAAAAATTTCATTTTGTGATTATCGGGCCTAATTTGAAAAAATTAATTTGATATTCTGAAACAATGTAGAGCAAGCTTAGAATAAACCAGGAAAATACCTAAAATCGTTTATGTCGAAAAGTGGCTGCTTCTGCTTGTGTCACAAATTGGTCTCTCAAGTTTTTGTTTCACTTTTTGAGACATCAATTTTATCTTCTGGAACAATGTTTAGAACAAATACAACAATCCAGAACAACTTTCAAAACTATATGATTATCGAAAAAGAGAGGAGGCCGACGAAAATAAGTAGATTTTTCAATGTCTAGGTTTTATTTATGGAAAATTGTAGGAAATTATGGAACAATGTAGTACAAAATTGGAACCACCCAGAAAAAATTCGAAAAATCTAAAAAAAGAATGAGGCTTACTTTACACGCATTTTATGTTATACCTACGTGTATTATTGAAGTTTAATTTATATCGAATAAAATTTTATTAATTGAAAACTCCGAATAGCGAAACATTCGTCCATATCGCACACTCAAGCGGTTGCTGTTTTTTAACAAATTACCAACTGAGAATTAATTTTTAATTGATTCAAGAGGACAAAAATGTAAACATCTTGTATTATTTATGTAAATTAAAACAATAAACAAATAATTGTGGTTGATGTTGCATTTATAAAATAGTGAATGACATTGTAAAATTTTCTAGTCAATGGCTAATCAATCGTGAGTGATTCACAGCAGAACATTTTATCTGTTAGAGAACAAAGAGCAGACATAACTAATAGATAATATGTTTATAATTGATTAATTTGAATAAATAATTTAATTATTTTATAAAAAAAACTATTTCATTAACTTTTTTTGTTTGTTTCTCATGTGTGTGGATTTTAACAATCTTGACATAAATTCACATTAATTTTGTATGCACTGACCATCCAAGAATGAAATCTCTATATTTTAATAATTTAGTAAAGCCAATATGCGAAATACACATTATTTTATATATAAACTTGTAAAATATGCTACGGTAAGCTTATGGAAATAGTTGATACTAGCGTAGAATATCTATTCGTAATGGATTTTTCGGTACGTTATCGATGAGAGCTCGGTGTCGCATTAAAAAATGTTCAGTATTCGATAAATTATTCGATAATATCCCTAATTACTTGTGAATATTATAACATTCAATTATAGTTTTATTAAATACATTAATTCTTTAATATTTTTCCAACGGTGAAATAATTTTTCAAATCGGTCCAGTAGTTTTTAAGTTTATTCATTATATTATACAAAAATACAAATAAAAAAAATTTATAATATTATTATATTATTAACTTATATATTCCACCACCGTAATTCATTGTATTTCTTCAATATTTTTATTTGCTACTCCGTAAGCTTTTTTGCAGATGTAATCACAAAATAGGGAACTTTCATTCCTTTTTTTGTCCCCCTTTAGGTTAAACTTCTTACAAACTTTGAATGTCGTATTTATTTATATCTAATCAAAAGTCTAAAAAAATAAATAAATATCTTTTAAGCTTCTAGCTTTAAAAATTACGTAATTTCCGTATAAACTTTCATCCCCTATTTCAACACCTTATTGTCCATTTTTTTCACATTAAAAAGTAGGCTATGTTCTTTCTCCGGCTTTGAACTATCTCTGTATCAAATTTTATCTAAATCGGTTCAGTAGTTTAGTAGTGATTGAACAGGGGCGAAGTTAGTTTCAAATTTATAATATTAATAAGGATATGTTCTTTATTTTACATAAATCCATTAAACAATACACAAGTAAAATAAAGAAGTTATTCAATTATTTAAAAATATTCCGATAACAAATTTAAAAATATTCCTGTATTCATGTGGGAAACACAAACGGCTTCATCGGAGGTACGATTCTCGTTTATTAAGAACAAAGCGGAGATATGCAATTACTGGACTTTAAGATAGTTTAAGAATGAAGATCGTTTACATTAAGAATGTCTAAGGTAGTGAAAATTTGTAGATAATTAAGTTCTTCTTGTTTGTTCTTGCAATATTCTACCAGACGTTTCAAACTTTTCATCACCACCCAAACTCAGGCTCTTTTTCTTTCAGATGTCTTTTATATTCTCTGTTAAAGCAAGCTGGTGAATCAGCCGTTTCGTACCTACATTATCACACATGCCATTTATTACTTTCACACCTCTTTCATTCAATAATTCAATCAATACACTTAATTTTCCATCATTCATACAAATTATTCCCTCATTTACAGTCTTTTATTACTGTTTTGCACCGTATAATAGTAGTTAATCGCTTTCTATATACAGAGATATTCAACAACCATTCTGGTTACTAGCTATATCGGCTTTATACTAATACCATTAGAAATCTCCACAAACGTTTTATTACTAATTTGATTGAAAAATGACAAATTTTTTGAAATGTTTAGAAATATTTAATAATGTAAATTATGCTCTTAAACAACATTAGAAGCAAAATATATTTCACTGTTTGTTATTCTAGGAATTGAGTGTAGTTGGTCTTAATCGGTTTAATAGTATGATTGTTTTCTTTCTTTTATACAAAACAGGGAGCAGCTCGTAGTAGTCCAACTAGGCATACATCTTCTCCAAATCACGCAATCAATAATATTCATAACAACATCAATATAATTGTTTCCTTAAATGTTTAATTTCTTAAGGCAATAACAGTCACAAATTTAAAATAAAATTATTTATGTTGTACAAATCATGAATCGCGTAAGTGAATTTACAAAAATCGTTACTAATCTATGTTTGGTAATAGCTAAGACGAGAAAAATTATAAACATGATGCCAGCATATATATCACTTACAATATTAACATTACCTATATACTTACACACAAAAAATTTGATATGGAGACCCAAAATACCTCTATATGTAGATCAAAGCCTATGGCAAAATATTATTGTTCATGTTTATTGCAAATTTATCAAATTTTTTATTGAATCATACTATTTTTTACAACGTGGTAATCTGTATTCATAAGTGATAACATCCTATTTGAATTTTTAAATTAAATCGGGCATAGTTTAGACAGCATCACACATTATAAGATATTCGTATAAGAAATTCTGATCAGACAAAAATCTAAAGCAGGCACGCGTATATACTATATCATTGGATATCATCGTATATCATTGGATATCATCGTATATCATTGGATATCATCGTTTAGCCGTGTCTATATCTTAACACTCTGCACGTATTAAAGAGTTATTTTAAATTTATTAATTACTTTTTTACTTCAGAAAATTACTGGTCTACTTCAGAAAAGCTGACGTCACTTCAGACAACATCGTATGTACACGCACAGGATAAGATTTTCTTATCTGAAATTCAGATCAGAAAATCTTATGTCCCATGAAGAATTCTTAGATTTTCTGATCAGAAAATCATTTGATGTGCGACTACCCTAAAAGGGTTACGTTCAATTCCATCATCTAAAATTCTCTCGCTACGATCTGCTTCTTGTACAAATTTTAAATCAGTCGTTTAAAAATACGCCATTGCTTTCTTTCCAGATTTAACCAAAACAAAAAATGTTCCTCCAATTTAAAAAGACTGAAATTATGAAGACTGGAAATCTTACTTTTCATAAACGTTGACATTTCACAGTAACTTTTTGACATTTAACAGTAAAGGTTTTGTTTTTCGTATATTTATTATTATTATTATCCATTTATTAACTTATTTGACATTCATTCATGCTAAGAAACACTGCAGTTACCGGTATAAAATAAGAACTCTTAAGAATTACACAACACTGGAACCATAGACATAAATGTTATTATAAATCGTGTGTTTCATAACAGTGTATATATTGTATGGTATATTAAAATAATTAATCGAATTTGTTTAGTCTATAGAAATAATCAGCTGACTCTGAGTGTAATTAGAAGTTGTTAGTATTTTTGCTTCTATAGCGCTAAAATATCAGTATTAATCTCCCATATAATTATAAAATGAAATTATTCTGATCAGGGAATCCAAAAACATAATAATCAAGAAAACCTTGTTCAAATAAACAACATTGTGTTTTGTTTATATGTTTACGGAGGTTTTCAAATTGTGTTTAACGTAAAATATTGTTTCATTAAATATAGTAAGTAAAATGAGGTCGATTATCTTTAATATAAAGCGCGATAAAATCGTGATTATTGATTTTATTGGTTAATATATGTATTAAAAACTGTTTTAAATATAATTTTATAAATTACAATTACATATTAGTTTATTTATATTTTATTGAAAAAAAATTATGTTTACTTTGTTAATATAACAACAATCATAAAAATTGTGTCCATGTACAAACTATAGAAAATGTTTCATTGCATCAATTAGTCTGATATACAGAAATGCCTATAAAGTTGGTTGATAAAACGTCTTTACGAAACCGTTCAGCGTATGAGCGTTTGGACAGGCTTGATGCAACTGGTGCTCAAAACGTCGTTTTAATTCAAAATGTGCAAGATTTATCAGGGTAATAACAGAAACGTTGGGAGTTTATACTCCTAAATTTCCTAACAAAAATAAGCTTTGCCTTGAATCTATAATGTCCTAAAATTGAAATTTTGAAATAAATACATTTTTTTTAAATTTAAAACAGACTATTTGATTTTGGTAAAATTTGATAAGCAGATACTCTTTAATTAATCAGAAAAATTCATGCTTTTCCTATGATAAACATTTTTTTTAAAGTTTATCTAAACAATTAACTCTGTTTCTACTTATCTTCACTTGTTTATTTATTTTAATTCGTTTACTGCCAGCATATTTTCTTCACAATTGCTCTCTGAAGACCCACAATAATTAAGTTTGGTTACAACTTCATTATACAATATATATAAAGTCAGCATACATAAATACATCGAAGTCTTTTCTATTGACAACTGGAGCATGAAAATCGCTTCCTTTGATAATATTTGTTATTAAAATCCAAAATATGATTCATAGACAGCTTTTGCCAAAATAAATGGATTGTTATGAGATATACTATATACATTTTCTGTTAGGTCTGGTATTTAAATTTTCATCAGAAAATTTACGAATTTTATATAAAATAATTCCATTTATAAAATCATATTTATTAGTTTATTACTTAGTATTAAAATTACTTTCTCTCTCTCTTCCCCCACTCTTTACTATAGCAAGTCCAAAAACAATAAGTATATAAATACTGAAACATTCTGTACACATATCCACACTCTGTATGCAAGTAAAAAATAAATGTTTACATTGATATCTAAAAATGGCATTGAATTTTGTAAAATTAGCCGTGTAATTTAATAAATTATTTAAAAAAAAAAATCAATTTATTTATATACATAAAATATATTTTTTGCTCAATAAAAATAAATAATAAAATTAAATCTGCAACAAATTAAAATTTACTTTTTTTATGTATATTTAATTGTTAAAAATTAAATATTTAAATATTTCATAAGCAAGGCTAATTTTCAATCAATTGTATTGAATAACAATTAGTATTAACACATATTTGATTAACTCATGTTTTAAACGGGCTATAGTTTTATTAATTTGAGTAAAATAAAGTAATATTTCAATAAAAAAAGAAAGTACATAAAATTTTTTTTTCCAAATTTCATGGTATAAAAAGGTGGGACTGTAGATTTACCCACTCTTGATACTTGAATTTTTGTGGTAATAAATATAAACAAGAAATTTATACGATTTCTACTAAAACCTAAGAAAATGCCTTTGGTGATAATAATGTTCTTGAATTTTTATGGCCGATATATTTTAATTAAAAAAAAAAGAATTGAAAAACAAATAATTATTAACCGAACTATGTAAGGTCTATGGTATAGGTAGGCGATTTAGCCTTTCGTTTATCAGCATGTATGTATCTATAGAAACGTTAATCGCACGCAAGAACTTTACTGCATAGATTTTTGCTTTACTATTTTTGAGCCTCATTGAGCATATCAGGTGTTACGAAATAAAAAATTTCCAAAAATTATTGTTCACTAACAGTCTGATGAGGTTAATAGAATAAATATAGAACCAATTACTTTAAGAACCAATGAGGTTAAGGTGTCATCGAAACTGAGGTCTTCTGCATAATTATTCACGTTTGTGAATGTCTTTGGAAAATTAATAATTTTAAGCCGCAGGGTCAATTATTACACGTGCATAAATTATATTTGGATAAACCATGCTTTATATATGGAAACATATCCACGCATGGCGAATGCTTAAAGCTTTTAAGAATAAGCGGTATGCGGTAAAATTACAAATTTTGTGTATCTAAAAGTACTTCAATGAACATAGTAATGGCATAATACTAGCAGGTAATTGGGAAATTTCAGGCAAATTATTGAAATTGTAATTGTCCTTTCTTGAATATTTTATATATATATATGTTATAAATTCATTTATGATCAAGTTTGTAGTTTCATCAGTTTTAATTATTGTTAAATAATCATTTAATGAATTTCATAGAAATTTAATCGTTACATGAAATTAATTAATTAATTATGATTAATAAAAAAATAGTTGAAAGTAAGATTACTTTAATATCCCGTCATAAATTTGAAAAAGTTATTGAATTTATAATTTTTGAAACCTCTGTATACATAAACCATTTAACATCCATCTCCAATAAGTTTAAGTCTTTATGGATATACAGATCGCAGATAAAAAGAAAATATGCATATACGTATCGTAAATAATTGAAGAAAATAGAAAATTATGTTTTTACCATAAATATTTCTTAGCGTAAACTTTAGACATAATTCTATATAAGCTCTTTATAAGTCACATACATGCAGTCCAGTCTTTTACAAATCGTTTTGCATCTTTTGATATATAGAGAAAACAATGTATTTATACAGAATATTACAATTTTTATACATACATACATAACATTTATAGAAATAAATTGATAAAAATGCAATATTTGTATCGATTTCCGTCTTTTTCTATTTTTTCTTTTTCTTCGGTAATGTTTCCGGTTAACACGTAAACAAAACACTCAAAATTATAACGGTAATCAAAATCAAACATTACTCGTGAATTATTTAAATTTTTATTTTGAAATTAGAAATTATTAGCTGAAACACTCAATTGTAATTCTTTCAATTTGTATTTTTTGTTTGTAGAAATATCAAAATAAAAATACTCGGATGCACGAATAATTTGAAAATAAGTAAGTATTTAATTTTGAGATTGATGCAATGTCTAGTTGTTCATCTCCTCTTTTTTAGTTATTTGAGCATAACAAAAATTTGTATTTTAGATTCCATTACAAATAAGTATTTTGTTTGAATTCAAGAAAGTTAAATAAATTTTTTTTAATATTAATTAATTTATGCAGCATCAAAATTTAGCAAACGTCTACATAAAACATGCTTGATGTAAGCTATTAATGACTTTACATGGAAGTCCTAAAAAGAGAGATTTATGATTTACATCAATACTAACATCAATCAATAATTTCTTAAAATAAAATAAACAAACGAGTTTGAGTACTCAGCAATGTGTTTCAACGTCCGTTCCGGAAGTACTTAACATATATTTAGGAAAAGAATTAATGTATACCTACCTATTTCTTAGCACATTCGATTATATTATTTCAAGAAACGTTCACTAACTTTCATGAAACTGGTACCAAGTTAGAAACGAGAAATATCTTTTAATTGGTGTATTATTTTTTTTGTGAAAAACCATTTTTATAAAATAACAATGCCAACTTTTAACTTTGTCTAATTTCTAATACATACCCAGATTTTTTAATATTCCTGGATCATCAAATAAAAATTTTTGGGTATGTTTTGGATATGACAGTAGTGTTATATAGAGAGCTCACATAGATTCTTTATGTGCTAGATTAAATAAACTTTGTTTTTAGATTAGAGTAATGACGTGTCGTTTGGAATAGTAGTATTGGGTCCCAATAAGTCTTTCTGTGCAAAATAAGTTACTAGAGTTATATTAGGACTAAAAAAAACTCCCAGTTATTCCGACAAATATTCTGATATAGACGTATTTTGAGATTTTAATGTGTTTTACACTCTAAAAATCAAAATTTTTTTTTATTTCAAATAAATTCAGTACTCGTTTTACAAGAACAGCGTGGTTATTTGCATCCCTGTTGCAGTTACATGTATAACATGTAATTAATTTATGTTATATGTTGGACCTCGAAATCAGACAATTAGTCTGTATAATAAATTTGCTAATTGTAAAACAATAAATTGTATAATAGAGAGGGATAAATCGAGCTTTGTGACTGCAATAAAAAAGCATCTAATAAATATTTGACCATACTGAATAAGAAGAAGCATTAGAAGAAGTTTTGCTGTGAGCCTTGGACATGATTTTCTATTTCTTGAAAATTAATTATAGGCAAGCACTCTTTGCTGAGTGACTTACAATGTGCTTCGCATAATAATCCACGTATTAAGAGTTGATTTATTTATCCTTATTTATGTTTATATTTATTCTGTAAGGATATTATTTCTCCCTACAAATTTGACTTCTTAGTTGAATCGATAATAAATTGTCGATTAAAATTTTTAATTATAATTATGTTTATTTCATTTAGATTAATAAATGAATGTTTCTTCGGTTTTTTGATATTACGTCGATTCAACTGTGAAACTAAATTTTTTTGACTGCTGTAATTTTACAGGTTTTATTTATATCTTTTTATATGTACTTCATTTAAGTATCATTATTTGGTTTGCACAAAGTGAATACTGGGATAATTCGTTATAAACTCAGCCATGGCTGCATACATTCCCCTTCCCTTACCCTTCCTCTTCCCATATATACCCCATCCTATTTTTGACTTATTCTGTACAATTATGTATTGTTAAAAAAAAAGAATGAATAAAGAGTTGAAGCGAATTGAATTGAATAAAAAGGTTTTTTAAAATTACGAGTTCACTTTCTCGTGTTACTTGTTTACGACAAAAAACAAAAATAAAATTTGCTAGAAGCCCTTGACATCAATGAAATCCCAAATTTTACTGTTTCAAAACATCAAATAGACCTTAAAAACTCCTCTTTATTAAATTTGAAATTATCAAAATTGGAAAAAAATATTTATCAACTCCACCCACAGTTTCTTCATAAATCACAATAATCTTACTGACTTTCCCTATACATTTCCAAAATAAAAGAATAATTATTCTTTACATGATATTGACTGAATAAGTCGAAAGTGCACGTGTAATTAAAGAAAAATAAATTAAAGTGAAAATTATACGAAGCTAAAAGCCTCCATTATTATATATTTATACTGATCGATGATGGATACATTTAAGATACAAAAATGATATACGTATTTGTAATAAAATTGTGGTATTGATATATTGGTTATACTTTTAAAATATTAAGACTACTTAAACAGAACATAAAATTTATTATTCTGTAATTTGCTGTTAATAGCTGTAAATTGTGCGTGAACTGTAGAAATTTACTGCGAGTTTTGATCACATAAAACCGAGCGTCCTGCTAAATTCAATTATAAGCCTAAAATTTCGCTGTTAATTACCCTCAAAATATATAAATTGTTTCTGAATTATGTTACAATACAATTCCGCTGATTACATTTATAAAAATTTATGTGGTTTTAAAATTTGGTGTTAATTATGCATTTCCCTAATTCGGTGCAAATTTTAGGTTTCTGTGATAATTTAAGTTAAATTTTAAGTACAGTCCATAAGCAGTTTTGGAGATAGTGTCTTTTATAAGATAAAGGCTAAGGTTACAGTTATTCTAATTGAAGTCATGAAATTTTAACCTTAAGTTACAAAGGCCTTGCTAGTTTCAAGTAGCCTGAAGAAAGTTTTTCACGCATAAAATTTTTATTTCTGTAATTTTCTCGGACACCAATAGTTTTTTACAGCTTACTTTACTAATGCTATTCAGATTACCATATAGCAATATAACTTCTGAAATAATTCCTCAAGAATTCTTAATTATGATTTAGACGTCAGAATGGGACACTTATTGAAAGTCTTAAGGCTCCATAAATAAGAATGCTATACTACGCAAATATTAGATTTTTATTTACAAGAATTGATAATATATATTTGTTTTTTAGTTTTTCTAATTTTAAGACCTTGGTTTTCTCAAAGATGATATTGATAAATTTAGTAACTTAAACAGAATAAATTTCAACCAAATTGTTAGAGGGATTTGTTGTAAAACTAATCACTTAGTATTATATTGTCTTTATCTGCTTTTTTTGCTTTACGATAATCCTCAAAATTTATTTTTAATAAAAAAAGAAAACTACAAAGACGATGAAACAAAAACTAAATAAATTGTTGGTTATTATTAGAAAAGAGAAGATACAATTTGAGTAAAATGCACACCAGAAAAATTAAATCCAATCGAGTTCTAAAAGAGACCTCATATTTCTAACTTCTTACAAAACTCTATAAAAATATTTCTTTAAGTGCTCGTATTTCCGAATTCTTTCGGGAGTTGTGAAAAAGACTTCTTTCAGTGCTCAATATTCTGACATCCTTCGAAAATAAGTTAAAGTTCTTTTTTCAGAATTAACTATTCTGACTTGTTAAGGAAGAAGTCATCACGACGTCATAATTGGCACATCTTAAAGAAGTTTTAAATATCCCCTGAATATTCCAGCCTATACAGAGCTTCTAAATCATGTATGTGCTATCATACTACTGCATAATACCTGATCATCACAGTTATTGAAATTAATCACAGTTATCTGTAGTTCTCTGTTTAATTTAAATAAGAATTAAGATTAAAAAATGTTTTTGAAGTATATACTTCAAAATAATACATCGAAATAAAATTATAAAACTCAATCGTTATAAATTCATGAATTAAAGCATTAATTAAAACGGAATCGTAATCATAAAAAAAACCATTTTAATGATTAATTAATTAAAATTTTACTTAATTTATGGTTTGTTGTATATATAAAATATTGAAGGTTCATTTTATTAAAAGTGAAACTAAAAAATTATTGTTATTGTTCTTAAAGTATAATAAATTAATTGTTTGTTAATAGAAAAATAATACAGTATTTACCGGAAGTTGTTGGTAGTATTACTTCCAAATAATTAGGAAACGAGAAACGATGACAGGTTGTTTGCTTGTAGATGAGTTGACAGCAGCAAGGTTAAAAACGTGTTTTAATCTTTATTAATGCAGCAATTAAATCAATTATGACTTTATTTAATTAAAGAAGTTATATAAAAAGCAAACTAAACGTTTTGTGTATTAAAGTGTTGAATTTTGTAAAAATTGTCAGCTATGTTTTATTCAATTTACTCCATTAAAAGTTTAACACTTTAAGGATAACTTGAAAACGAATTCAAACAAATATAAAAAGACGTTATAATCGGAACTTGGAATGTGATAACCATGTACCAAATTTCAAAAATTCGCAAATATTAATTCAGATTTAAATTATTTAGAATTAATTTAAAGAATCAGACTTAATTTGTTTAGAATTACCATTAACCTGTTTACCTGTAATACTGTAAAATTCTTTCAACGATAGTGTCTAGCATATTTTGTTTAAGAAATATTATCATAAATATTTTCATATACTGAGTTAAGGACGTTCCTATATTTGATTCAGGGTCAACTTATTAAAGGTAATGGAAATTCATTGAATTACCATTATTTTTCATTTCGAAGTAATATAACAGTAATTTTTATCAACTCCACCCACAGTTTCTTCATTTAATAATTATTCATTACTTGATAATGACTTTATAGGTTGAATGTGTCCATTCCTAATTAAAAAAATAAAAAAATAAAATAAATAAATAGCACTAAATTTTTTGATAGTTTTCGAATAATTTTGCGATCTGGGAGGGGCACTAGGTTAACATGAGTTTTTTTTAAACAATAATATTAACGTTACAAGTGGGGCGTAATTTAGATGTTGTGCAAATTTGAATACTATCCTATATAAACTATTAATTTAATTCTCATACAAACTCTTCATTCAATATTATCTGATTGATATTCCTTGAAAGTCAATCCATTTTTCTTTTCCGGTAAGTGTAAATAATAAATGAGCTGTCATTTAGAATGTAATTTCCATTAATATCATATGATAGTTTTCTATTATACTCGCATTTTCTAATTGTTATTAGGATTAATAATACGGTCATGTTTCGCACCAAATCCAATTTATTTACTCGTTTTATGGGTATTCATGCATTTCTAAACTTAATAGGATTACGTGGATATTCACTGAATGTACAAAATGATTTAATACCCCTTACATTTGTAAATCAATTATTTGGAATTGCAATAACAATGCTTCTATTTATTCAGGATATTTGGAACTATTTGACAGTTCGCAAAAATAATAAGACAATTCATGATAGTAGATTTACGGTATACCACGAATATACTATCATTTTTATACGTTCCATGTGTGTAATATTACAAATTGTAATACCATATTTGAAGCGATTTCAAATATTTAAAGTAATTCATACATTTGAAGAAATTGACCGGTTATTAATGATTTCTAAAAATACATTTTTAAAGAAGACGCACATAAGATATTGTTTTTTAATCATGAAATTTGTATTATTTTTGTGTTTATATGGTGGAGATTATATTATATCATGTTTATTTCTTTCCAAATGTTCATTATTGGTTTATATTTCATATCAAACGATATATTTTATATTAATTTTGAATATGGTATCGTTTTTAATATATTTAACGACTTTAAAAAAATGTTTTCATGCAATTAATAGAATACTAAAGCAAAAACTCTATGGGAATCAAAATACAATTTCAGGTTTGTATAAAATGTTTGAATATATCAATTAAGAGCGCTAAAAATATTGAACTATTGAAATCAAACGATAATTTGTGGAAATCCTTTGTAAATTAATACAAAAAATAATTACTTGTTGTATCCATTAATAATTACTTGTTGTATCCACTTGTTTATGAAATTTATTTTAATTAAATAAACTACAATATTATTACAATTGTTTGGACCCTTACGACCATCTCAGGTAATTTATTATCTTTTTATTTATTAACCGACTTCAAAAAAGAAGGAGGTTCTCAATTCGACTGTATTTCTTTTTATTTCTTTCAATTTTTTTTTATGTTTGTTACCTCAGAACTTTCGACTGAGTACAACTATTTTGATGATTCTTATTTGAAAGCTGGTGCTTTCCGTGTGATCTCAAAAAAAAAAAATTTAATAGGTTCATTACAGGTTTAAAATATTTAATAAATCAATAGTATTTTTGTTAAAGTAGTCAACAATTAATATTAAAAAAAAAAGCAATTTGAGGTCAGTTTGTCATGTCAACGTTTTTTCGTAAATAAAAATAAATATTTAAATAAAATAAAATGAGATTTATGAAAGTAAAACTTATTTGAAATGATGCCTGCTTAGGTAATGTCTTTAAACAGTGAAGATAATTCAGCATATTGCTTTGTTTGCCATGTGTAAAATTCTGGTTGATAATATACTTTCAACAATGGATATGAGGTAATTGTATTTGTTCGAAGAAATTGAAACATAAATTATTTCTTCTAATTATCATTTATGGATACAAAATTTTAAATTCAATAGATATTAGATTAGATAATGTGAATTAACCGTCGCGGTCGTAAATTTCACTTTGAAGACATTGCTCTGTGTCGGTGTAACTTAAATGTATATAAAACAGAGATGTGTTGGATATCTGTAGGAGTATCCGTATCAGAACATATCCGCAAGAAATGAAAGATACATATCCGTATCTTTTTAAGAGGCTCTTAAACGTATCTTTTACATTATTAAATTTATAAGTAAAGGTAGCAATAAAACAATGTTAAATCCCAATAAAATAGTTTTTATTTCTTAAAAATTAGGTAAAAATTTAATATTTCAAACGTTTTAGTCATGAGCTAAGTGGTAATTCTTATAGCTAAACTGCTCCATTATGAGGTACTAATTAATAATTACACTATCTTAATTCAAATTCATTATTATTCAAATCAAATAATACTGCTCTAAATGATATCACAAATCACAGTCAAATTTCATTCAATAAACGTTCACATTTTCGGGAATTCAAAATAACCATTCTGATTAATTGAGTTAGGATCCGTATCTTATCCGTAAAAAATCTTCATTTTTAAGGATATAAAGCTTTTTCTTATAATTTTTTATGTAAAAAAAATCATTGCCTTAATAATTAAGCCATTACAGTTTCATGTTTTTCATACTTATATATAAGTTTTAATCCATGATCATAATAATGCGTACTTTGAAGAAAATTTCTATCAATGCTTTTATAATTTTTTACAGTAAAACAATTAATGTGGGCTTATGACAAAATATGTGATACTGCTGGTATTGTATTTAATATCTATGGAATCACAATATCATTATTTTTAATTTACTTCATTCTTGAAATGTCTAAAGAACTATTTGTCGAGTTTGTTTTGTGGGTTAGTTCCAAAACAGAAAAACATATTTACGCAATTAAAATATTAATTTATAGTGGTCAACGTGCTGTAAGTATATATCGAAAGTTACTGGAATCAGTAAATATACTTTATTATGAACAAGTAAAGAGAACCATTAACAGAGTTAATTGTTTAGATACTCAACACATGTTTGAACTATTAATCATTTATATTCATAAAAAACTATATATACACACTATATATAGTTATAAATACATATATAAAATAATAATAAGAATTGTAATTATATGTATGTTAGCAAAGTTTGTGAATCTAAAGTTTTTACGAATAAATTTTTACGCAAAAGTTGATTGTTTAAAAAAAAAATACTTTAAAAATTTTTTTAAATCTTTTATGGTTTAAAAGTAAGCCCAATGGACCGATTTAGATCATTTACAAACTTAAAGTCACTCTTCAGGTCTAGAATACGCCACCAAAATTTCAATTCGCTTGATGACGAATGGATGGATGGACAAACAAACGGAAATGGACTAATTAGATGCTTCAATGAACACCTAAAGTAAAAATTTTTTTTGTAGCTTCAATATTTGTTAACATTATTTTAGGCAAAAACAAATATAGTTACTCTGATACATTCTATTCTATACTGTCGATTACAAAAATTTCAACTTGTGATTTGCCTTATTAGTGATATCCGACATGATTATTTTATAAAGAGATAAATATATATTTTTATTTTATTTTATTATTTATGTCACTTTTCAATAACTTAGGTCATATAGTGACTACATTGGGGATATTCTATACAACAACTTCACACAGCAATTCTGTGTGGTCACCCATCCAAGTACAAACTGTGTATATTGTTGCTTAAACTTGTTGATCGGTTATGATCTGTAATTATGTTACGTCAGTGGGGGGTCCTGTGAATATATTTATCTTCTCAGTAAATTATATTTTTGGTTTTGAATATTAACTATCCTTGTACACTTAATTCTTATTATGTATAGGTACTTATAACATAATGCGACATTTGAATTACACCTACCAATTAATATAAATGAATTGTATGTTGTATTTAAATTTCGTTACTAAAGTAAAACCATTATTATAAATTGGAAAAATTATCAAATAAGTATTCCATCAAAATGGCCAATTTTAGCTTAAATAATAATGAAAGATTCAGCTCAGTGCTTTCTTTTTGTTGATGAGTATACAAGCCTACACTAAATAAACTTACCCAATTGTACTTTTGCCATCATTGAGGTTAAAAATTTTATTTGACTATTTTATTAACAACCTAAAATAAATAATCATTAATATATGGGCTTGGTGGTCGGTGAGTATTATAAAAATTCAAAAGTTCAGTTCACAAGTTCAAAAATGTGATAATTGTTTTGAAAGTTCTTAAAAATATAAGCGAAAGCTTATTGTATTCGGAATGACGGCTAGTAAAGTATATTAAAATATTTTATTTTGTAGCTAAAAAAATTCAACAGTAACAAAATTTAGATTAAAAAAGACATTAAGTTTTTCGCAATTTACTCGCAAAGTAATAGATAATCTTAATCTGAAAAAAGTTTCATAAAAAGGAACAAATTTCCTCCCTCGAATTTACAAACCACTACTCGAATTTTTGTCTTAAATAGTCCATTGACCGCTTTCATCAGTTCCTTTCTATAAAGACATAATCAATAGCAAGTGATAGCAGTTATTCAGATTTAAATACTGTACTTTCAGTTGAATTAAAGTTTGCGTTGTAGAGAATGATTACCAATTCCAATAATTCTGCCTAAAATTTAAAAATTAATTTGATAAGTAATTAATTTTTTTTTTTTAGATTATTATTTATATAATCATACACATATCTCACTGCACCACAAATTCTTCAAGAGAAATATTAAACACGTTACACAAATTATATTTACAGAAGAACGGTGAATCAAAGGATTTGAAAATGTTTATTACAGATTTTAAGAATCGTTCATTTAAAGTATGTTTATGTGAATTTTATACACTTGATAACAGTTCAGTTACAGCGATTTTGAGTGTAATTCAAGGATTCATAATTGCATCATTACAATTTCATAATTTCCATGATGAAGTATAATGTTTTTCGGCGCTTTTTATTTAGATTGATATTTTAAGGATAACAAAAGCATATTACGAAAAACAATTTGATAATTGTGAAGTAGTTTGAGGCTTCACATTTAAGAATATTTAGTTATATTTTAGAAACTGAATTTCGACATAAAAACGGTAATGGCGGTCAGTGTACAATGGCAGTCAACATCATTACTCCAAAACTAAAAGACTTAGTAGAGCTTCAATATCCCTGATAAAAAAGCCCTATTGAATTCTATAGAAATTGAATAGGAATGAATTTGGAAACTAATAAGATTGGATAAGAAATGTCATTGAAAAAATGATTTCGTATTCAATCCTATTGATTTCCTATTCATTCCTATACAATTTCTATATAGGATTCTATATACAATTTCTATACGATTCAATAGGACTTTTTTTTAGCAAGGAGTAGGTAACTGACCTTTGTATTATACCATTCAGCTTGTCGGCAAACGCCAGTTCAGTTGTTTCTACACATTCGAGAGCGGTGCATCTTTATTGTTTTTACACTTTCGATATAAAAAAGACTCAACTTATTATGGATTTTATAATTCTTTTTTAGTTTTATGTTATTTTTATACAATACTTGAACATCAGAAAAACAATTACGTATAATTTTAGTAGATAAATTTGCACATTTTTAAACTACATTACTTTGTGCATGTTGATATAAAATCGGCTAATAAATCTGATTCCCCTCAATTTTCGCTTTAAGCACTTTACATTTGATTTGAATTTCGTATTTACTTTTATTATATAAATGCTAAAATTAAGATCTAGGTCTTTATGGGAAATGGAACATAGAAAATTTTGAAAAAGCTATAAAACTTATCGATGTGAATCTATGAGAAAAGTTGCTAATCACACTAGACTAAAGAAAAAAAATATATACCGATACACTCTGTGTGGGTTTCTGGTCACTGGCTTTATGTAGTTGGGGGGGGGTAGTCAATCGAGGGTTATGTGTGTGAAAGTTGCTTGGTATCTTAGACAGACGTTTCTCTCAAAGCGACCGCCAATAACCGCGAGTGTTATTGGCGATCGCCTTTATCCAGTTCTCACCCACCCGTTACCAATTCCTATAAAAAGTTCTTCTAAATAATATTGAAATTGAGTGAACCGGAAATAAATGGATTAAATCGGAATTTTGAATAGATTTTTAAATTTCGGTTAAAAAAGATTTTAATTTTAAATAAAATTGTAGAAAATAATTTCCGATTATTTTGAATACGTTTTAATTGCAATGAAAGGGAAATTCAAATTCGGACTTAATCCAATTAATTTCCGTTTCAATTTCAATAGAATTTTTTCAATGGAACTTTGAATAGATTTTTAAATTTCGGTTAAAAAAAATTTTAATTTTAAATAAAATTGTAGAAAATAATTTCCTATTATTTTGAATACGTTTTAATTGCAATGAAAGGGAAATTCATATTCGGACTCAATCCAATTAATTTCCGTTTCAATTTCAATAGAATTTAATCAAACTTTTTTAATATGGAAAAATTATACTTTCAAATACCAAAAAATTGATATTAATACATGAGACTTTTAAAGAGAATAAATAACAGCTATTTCCGAATCAAAATGCTTGTGTTTATTATTTTACTAAAACAATATGTATGCTCTCAAAAAATGTCTTTCGAACAAACTAAGAATTTGAAACTTCGCAATTTAAAAAAATTCCTATTTTATTTATTGTAAATGATCGACAAAACGTAATAATAAACAAGGCACTAAAGAACATAAAATGCCTAAAATTGCATAATTTATAGTGAGTTAATTTTCAAATATTTAAAGGTAAATTAAACATGAAAATCGATCTTTAAGAGTTTAAGCCTGTAGAATTGACTAATTCATAGTGCAACATGTTGCTGAATGAGTTTAACAAAATATTACTTTAATAGACCAGAGTACAAGGCCTTAAAAAATGATAAAAAGTGGAAGAAAATTATAGTAAGATGACACCCATTGAAAACTCAAGATAATATGATAAAAATGAAAGGGAAAATAAATTACGGGCGATCTGAGTTCGGGAAGTGGAAGGGGTTGAGTTTTAAAGGGTAAAACACATTTTATTTCGATTTCCGGCAAAACTACAAGTCCTATGGAAAAAAATTAAATGACAAAGTTGTAGGTAATAAAAAGATCTACAACTTTTTTGTATTTACACATTATTCACATAACCTCAAAATTTTTCGATTGAAAATTAATGTGCTTTTTCGATATTTATTCAAAATAAGATAAACAAATAAATATTTTAAATCAAAAAAATTACATTGTATTTGGAACATAAAAAGGTAAGGTTTCACCAAATTTCGGAGAAAAAAAATAAAAAATCAAAAATTTGGTTATTTCAATTTTTCACATAAATGTTGAGATTATGAGAAAAAAGTGTAAATACACAAGCTGTCGATCTTTTTATTACCTACAACTTTGCCATTTAACTTTTTTCCATAGGACTTGTAGTTTTGCCGGAAATTCAGATAAACCAAATTTTACCCTTAAACACTCATCCCCGCCACCACTTCCCGAACTCAGATCGCCCAAAATTTACTTTTCTTTTCATTTTTATCATATTATCTTCCGTTTCCAATTGGTTTCATTCTATTATAATTTTTTTTGTTTTCAAAAATTATCTACCCTGGTATATAATCATTTTTGCATCATTTCAAACATTAATATTACTTTCCAGCAGTCTACTCATCCTTTATCTGCAACTAAGAGAAAATTTCAAGCACTAATCGTTTTTTTTTTTTTATTAATTATTCATGAATTTCGTGTCTTGTCTGTAATAGTTAAATGTGCTATTTATGCAAAAGTTGTATGATATATTATTAAAAAAAAAACACCAATTTAATTTTAAAATTCTTATTTGTTTTTGTTTAACAATGTCCCTAACACATCACTGGAAAAACATTAGATTTTGAGGTAAGCAAAGTTTAAAGGTAGTTTCTTTACTGGATAATTTGAAAGCTTACGCATGCATTATCTGAGGGTGAGAAAAATATTTTAAACAAATGTTGTTTGTTTTTAACAAAAACCGACGTCTTTTGTGCAAGATTTTTTTATAATTTCTTATGACTGTCGCATTTTAGGTCAAGAAAATGTCATGAAAACGTTTTTATTTTAATGAAGAATAGATAGAGAACTTTAAATTAGTTAAATTGGAATAATTCAGGTATATTCAATGAGCATTCATTTCATAATTTTGTCAGTACTTTCAATATTTTCTAGCTTATCTTCGAAGTAAATTTAATATACCCTCATATGTCGATGCCTGATACAAAAGTGATATGTCATTAGATTCGTGTAGGACTTAACTGTTGTCCATTATGTTTATTTGTTTAAATTTTACTTTTTTATGTATGGAACAAAATTTTGTGTTATTTTAGTATTCTTCATAATTTCTGTTTATTAATCATTTTTTTCCAAGCTCCCACGATTCTACGGAGAACAAATTAGACCAAAAATATCTTTAAAAAGACGGCTGAATGTTTTTAAAGCATGGAAAAAATAAATAGTTTTAAGTTTTAATTGAAACAAATTTATGTGCCTGAAAGAAAACAATAGCTAATGGTTTAAAAAAATATCAATATAGTTATTTAATGGGATATTAGATGCTAAAAAAACTTCTGATATAATTTTTAAAAATATCATGATATTTTATTATTTACAACATATGTTTTACATAATTATTAAATTAATTACAATAAATAAAATCGATAAACTTACAAGTTAAACAAAAAAAAAAAAATCATTTATCTTATAATACATTAATGGTCTTGTCGGTAAAGTATATTACAGTAATCATTTTTATAAAAAATTTATGTATCGAATTATTGTTCATTTCTCATAATTTGAACATTATTTTTATCAACAAATAAAATTAAAAAATAATGTTCAACCACTTTGAAATGTTATATATTGAAAATACTGTCTACGTGTGTTTGAATGTGAATTTTTTGGACTATTTTGCTTGGTGAATTCTATGGCGTTATTGTTCTTTTGCTAATAAGTTGATGTAATTTAAAAATAACGTGCTGGCCGTCCAACTGGTCCAACGCCTGTAATATAAGCATATATTATAAACATTCATATTGTAAAAACTATACGAAAAATATATAAATATTAGGCAGCATAAATAATTAAAAAATGTAATTTGTTTTTATATACAAGAAATATTTTATGTACAAGACCTTTGAAAATTTAGTTCAGAACATAGAAATATGCAAGATAGAAATGTTTTCGACAGATTTTGAGTATTTTTTTAACTGAAAAAAGTTATTTATGCGATTCCTAAGTTTCAGAATTTTGAGGGTCACTTCCCATTCAAAACATGTGTAACTAACTGTCCTCCCAACTATTTTCAATTATATAACAAAAACCTCTCGAAAAAAATGAAAAAAAATTTGGAAAACGGTTGACCCTAAAGGCCATCCCTGCAACTTCCCGCTAATTTCATTCCTAAGCACTTAAAATTTAACATATTACAATGTTTTTGAGCTAAAAATTTCGTTTTTGAGCTTTGATGTTAAAAAAACACTTGTTACCGAATATTTCGTTAACGATATCTCTCGAACCAATCAACCGATTTTTACGTTCTTGACGGCGATCGACGTAGTTTTTAGAGTTTTAATAATTATTCTATTTCATGAAAAACGATCTGAAAAGAAATGTCGTAGTTATGTAAAAAAAAAAAAAACTCTTATATGAAATTTTTCGTTTACGATATCTCTCGAACGAATCAACCGATTTTAACCGGATTGTTGGTGATCGACGTGGTTTATCAAGGTTAACATCTGATAAGTTATTAGATTGGAATTGATCGATAAAGCCGTTTAAAAGTTATTCCAAAAAACAAACACTTTTGAAAAACACTTTTTTTTCGTAGTTTTTTTGAGATTTTTTGGAATCTACTGGTCCGAATCGGTTCAAATTCAGGAAATTTTAGTTTCGTGATTCTTTTTGAAACGCCACTTGTTTAGTTCAAATCGGTCAAGCCGTTTAAAAGTTATAAGATGGGTCACATACTTACAAACACACACACATACATACAGACAGGGTGACACCCTCACAGAAACCGTCAAAATAGTTTTCTAGGACCTTAAAACGTCAAGATCTGATCAAAACACGATTTTTGCAAAACGGGATAAATAATTTCCCGATTTTCGACTCTTTTAATTTTCTAAACGGGAAGTTAAAAAAAGTAGAAGAGTATGAAGAAATGCTTAAAGAATAATTAAAACTATAGTACCACATTCACGAGATAATAAAATTTAACGTATTAATTTTTATCTCCGTCATGCACTTTTCTTGCTATAATTTGAATGACACCAGAGAAATTTTTACATGTTATCGTATAAGCTTACAAGTAGCTTACATTTATAATATTAGTAAATGCTAATCATATTTATAACATAGTAAATGTTCTAACTATAACATTTGTAACAAAGTAAATGTTCTAACTATACTATAAGTGGTTTCATGCTGAAATTACCATAACCAGACAGTTATTAATTATAAATTGTTTTTATTCAAAAATTGTATATGATTCCCAAATTTTTCAATGAGCATTTCTGGGTTGGAGTAAAAGGTCTTATCAAATTTAAATATTTATAATAATAATCTAACAAAGTTTCCAAATGTTTAAAGACTTAAGAGACTATAATGCTACATACCACATACCACAAACCACCCGTATGTCATTATTGGTGTTTCTCATCACTTTTAAAATTACTTTCTGTTTTTAATAATTACTATAACAGATGTGTAATGGAATTTTACAATTTACATAAGTAAAAATTTTTTTTTATGATTATAACAGACTGATTTTTGTTTTTTTATGATTATAACGGACTGAATAAAATTTATCATCAGGATTAACACCTGATCGTATCATCATAATAATAATGTTTAAATATATTCAGTTGATAAATATCGTTTTATAGATATAAATAATGATTATAAATGGATTTCAATATTAAATTCAGATAAAATTGTTAAATAATCTAACATGTATTTTTAAAATAAGAAACTATTTTATTAAATTTAGCAGTTTTCTTTCAAATGACGTAAAAGAACAGTAGTTAATATATGGAAGCTAATATGCAAAGGTATTATAGTGTATTTACAGAACAAAAGATACGAATAAAAGAATAATACGCATCTTTATTTACTCTAAACGTGCATTTTTATAAAGATTTCGTTCGAAAATTGCTTGAAAATAATATAGGCTAAACCTGAGTCAAATTTAAGCAAATTAACAATTTAGATCGGTGTACCTGCTTACCAAAATACTTTCCAAGGTATCAAGAATCGACGTTGGTTATTACTATTTTTTAAATTTTATTTAAAATCTCTATTTTGTATTTATCACCAAAGCAGAATAGTAATTATAAGTTGATATATCATGAAAATATATTTGATTTTTTCCTTGAAAACAGCTGGTTTGTTGTATGTTATGCTATGTTAAATTTTTTTTCTTGCAAATTTAATAAATACTATAAAAAGTTTTTTGAAGACCTTCAGATATTATTTATAAATAAATAATTATTTAGTTGATTAATAATTAATTTTTTAAACATTAAAAATCATTACGATGGCATATGAAAGGGTGTGTACAGAATTTTTTCACTTCCTGAAAATAATTCTATTTATTTACCTTGAGAACCTGGAGGAACGAAACCATAACCGGATGCTCCTACAATTACACCACTAGTTTCATCACTACTAGGCGGTGCTGGTGGAAAAACTACTGGTCCTGTAAAGATTAAAACATTTTTGTAATTGAATTACTTTAAATTAAATTATATTACGACAAAGATGAACGCCTGGAGCTTTTAAAAAATGAAAAAATACGGTAAGTTTCAAATAAAAATAAGGTTTTCGAAAATGCAGTGAAAGTAAAATTATATCATTGGTAAAAATAAATAAAATTAATAATAAATATATTATTATTAATAAATTAAAATTTTTGAAATTATTTTATATAATATACATTAATTCGCATTATTAATCAATTAAAAATAAATTATTGTGTGTTCACTATGCATTAAAAAAAAAGGATAGGTATTTAGGTTCTGGTATTTGTAAAGAAAAACGTAAAATTAAAATGAATTTTTTTTACGTGGGTTATAGAAACTTCATCAAACTACTCCCGATGGTACCGGTTTTTTAAAATAAACCTACTGTTTGACGATTATCGATTCGATATTCGTTGAATTAGATTTATTGAATTCCTTATTCATACTGCAAAGTATAAAATGATGCATGCTTCTGTTGGATTTTATTTCAACCACCCATTAATTCACATAGTCCATCAATTTATTTTCTGATTAGTTTCTATAGTAACGAGCTATTAGTTACAGTTTGAAACTTCCTTTCTTTAAACAAGTGAAGGTAACTAATAGTGTTAATTGTTTAAAAACTCGACATTTGATTTAGTAATAATGTGAACTATATCGTTAATATTTACAATTATATTCATAAAATACACTAAATATGCATAAAACATACTCATAATAGTTTGTTATATTATAAAATGTGTAATAAGTGTGAATTTTGCTCATTCCGGAAATTAAACTTACTTTTAAGTCCAGAAAGCGCCACCAAAATTACAACTAGAATTTTTTTTAGAGTTACAGACGGGTAGATGTACGAAAATAGACTAATTATATGATTCTATGAATACCCATACCAGTGCTTGTGCCTTTAACATTTTCTAAATACACAAAATTTAATATACTCATATATGCTATTTCATATAATATGTTGAGTCTAAAACTATTCATTATTTATATTGGGTAATTGTTGTTAAAATTATTTGTTATCACATTCTTAAGTTTGAAAATAAAACGCAAATTCCAAATTTCAGCTCTCTAGATATTGTACAACAAATATGCATAATTGTTAGGTAATCTATTAAAGAGCATTTTACTCTGTGGAATTTTAGTATGATAATTGTGGGAAATAAGATTTAGCATAATTCTACCTTTTAAGAACACCAAATTTTGGACAACACCAAGTCTAAGCAAAAGCCGAATACACACCTTTCGAATAAGCTTGCGCTTAAGGCGTTTTAATAATATGTAAATTTCAACTTCAATAATCACACATACGTGATTTCATAGACACACTTGTTAATATTGCCAATAAGATTGATATAAGTTACAATATTACATTGCACTTGTAATTATAAACACTACAAACCAAATAATTTCGCAATACTGTATTTAATATTTCTACTAATTCTGCACTATTATTATTAATTCATTTATTATAAGGTGTACTTTAATTGCCCACAAATATCAATAAAATATTATTATTTGCTACAGCATATAATGTATTGAGAAAGTAGGAAATTCGTCAAGCATGAGATAATCCACACCATATAGGGCATGGCTATAAGGCCATAATATATATATATGATTATGTCATACAATAAATACACGTTATTATTATAAAGTAATAAATTCGTAGTTATTAATTTTTTTTTTTCAAATTTCAAATTAAATAATTATAAATGGTTTTTTTATCCCGTCACATCTCCGGGTGGTTTTAATGGGGTTTCAATCACCTTTCAAGATAAAACTAACCAAATTTCCAAAATAAAACTAAAAATCGGATGAACCGCAAGGGGGTGGAAGCGTTTCGAAATAAAACAATGTTTTAAAATAAATTTGGCATAAAATATTTTACATGAAAGTTTCCAATAATTAATTACATTAAATATTTTCAATGTTTAATACTATTATACAACATACAATCGTCTTGGAGACTTCTTAGATATTAGTTAACATTTGGTTTATATGTTAAGTAATACTATCTCTGATTTTCATATATGGATACATCTAATTTCAATTATATACCAAAACACCAAGAAATTCAATTACATGGATATTATAATATAATAATGTTATTGAGTTAAAATATTTCAAAACTATTCATATATGAATTATTTCAGACCACAAGTAACTTTAAGCCACAGCCATTAAACAAACTTTTATTTAATGAATTAAATTGAACCATTTCAATACTAATTTATTTGAACAAGTTTTTTTGTATTTAAAAAATGACGTGAATGGCCCCAAGAATCGGCTTCAGATTTTCAATAAAGTTTTTCTCAAAATTTAATACTTAAGGAGCTTAAGGTGGTATAAACTAACATTATCAAAGTAAAATTTTAATTTTCTCAGGGATTGTATAATACAAGCTGTAACATAACATCACTGATAATAAAGCAGTAGCTTTAAAGTTATAAAGACAGATTTGGACTAAGTTTTTATATACGACTCATTGAAAGTCATATTTTGGATATGTATGATTAACTTTAGGCCATCTTGTTCGAATATTATCTCAGCATTCCTTTGGTTTTTATAGATTTCTCTCTACTTCACGAAATTAGATCTGAAATTTCAATGTTTTTAAATATTTAATCATAAGCAAGATATTAAACATTCAAGAAATCTGAATAAACAAAGAATTCCATACAATATTATGACATATCTCCATAATATTACATGTAAAACATTGTTTTTCAAAAAAGAGATGAAAAATAATCTTTGAGAGCTTATAACTTATTTGGTTTGGAATCAATCTTCTTTAGTTTTTGATTTTTATTATCTTCGTCAAGTTTCACAATTTGATCTGTAAATAGGAATTTTTTAATTGCAACTTCTCTATCCATTTCTTACGAAATTTAATGTATTCAGCGCTCCCACTAAAATGATAATAGAATATTTAACAGTGATTTTTTTAGTTTTGTTTTCAGTCTTTCAATGGGCATCGTATTATTAAACATGCCTTAAGGGTTTCATCAAAGGGAAATCCATTAAAATGGCGTATAATTGTATATCAGATAGTTGTCAATCCCAAATATTAGCTTAGTCTTATTAACAAGAAGTTACCAAGCGACTGTTGAAGTAGCTTATGCGTTTTGATGTCATTTAATCTAAAACCGTTGGAGCTTCATTTAATAGTTGAATTAGATTTTAAATCTCTGTAAGTATACAAATAATCGAAACCGATTTAAAATAGCTATTTCTTTAAATTATTTTATTTTATAATTTCTGGCTTTTGTTCGGTTTTTTTACGAGATTCGTTTATGATTAAAAACGATTTACAAGAACAATTTAACTATTCAAAATGATTGTAGATACTTAGTTTACAAAGAAGTCTATAAAGTATCAAAAATTTGCTACATTTTTATACTCGACTTAAACATAATAAGTATATTAATTTTGAAGCTACAAACAAATTTAGATGTTCATAGAATCAACTAATTAGTCTATTTCCGCATGTACGTCCACTCAAAAACAAAAAGAGATAATGTGCTCAAATTGTATAAACGAAAAAAGTGGGTTTCAGTTCGTGATTGATCAAATCGATGGGTCCCATGTACTAATGACCCAACTTTTAAACCATAAAAGATTCAAATACAAGGAATTACTTTATTTTAGACTTTTGGATTCGCCACAATTTCTGCTGAATTTTTGCTAATAATCACATATATTTATAATATATATCATTGTTTCTGCATTTTAACATGTATAGATTGGATATATTGAGTATTTTGCATAATATTTAAAATGCTCATGATTAGAAATACATTGATACACAATCATATGTCGAGTATCTAAACAATTAACTCTGTTAGTTGTTATATTAACTTTGTATTAAAGTATATACGTAGACAGATAATGATCGGTCAAATATATATTTTTAAATGACCACACACGACAATACCATTACCTTTCACTTTTATCTACCTTTATTAAAACAGTTTTAAATCATTGCATTTGGTAATAAAAAAAGACAATCAAAGTCTTGTATATAAAGAATGAGAACTGAAAAAAAAAATTGTAACATTGGCCTTCAAATCTTATTATTAACATTCATATTTACAGGTATTTTAGTTTTACATCATATTTAATAGTTTTTAATATTTAAGTCGAGAAGTAAAAACTATTAAATGATTAAAATAAATTATTTTAATAATTTTAGTTATGTAATAGATTTCATACATAATTTTTTATGAGATTGAATCCATGACTTCATTAGAATTAGCCGTAGGAAAAAATGAGAGTAATGTTAATGTGTTATACACAAACTGCCGTACACAAAAGGAAAATTATTGGCACCAAGAAAAACAAAAATATGTGATCTCAAATAAACATTTGAGAAATAAATGATCGTTCAGAGGTAATAATATTTTCGAGTAGGTGAATAAAATTTGTCAACATTTGTACCGAATGAGTGCCAAGTTGAGACGAAATTTCCATTTTTGTAGAGTAAAAATTATATTGTATTTAATTTTGACGTCATATGTACCAGTCGATATCGTACTACAAGAGTTACAAAGGGCTCAAAAATGTTCAAACAATTATGTGAATAATGATAAGGTTTTACAAACTTAAAATTAAAAGTTGAAAATAATTTTTAAGATTACGAATATAGTTTTGTCGGGGATAGAAAGTCTACTAATTCATTATCATTTCATCTTTAAAATAGCGTGGGTAGTTTGATATTAAATTAATTAAGTATTGTGTAAAGTTCTGTGAGTGGTAGAAAGGCAGGGAAACAAAAAAATATTCTCAATAATTTTGACATAATATGTGAATGAGTTTAATAAAGCCAATAATGCTTTATTTGTTCAATACAAATTTCATATTTGAAAATTAAGATACTTTTTCTATATATAATGTTAAAATCGAAGAAATATTGTGCTTTTTATATTTAATGTGCTTTTAAAGAGCGATTATCCAAAGCTGTTATTGACAAAAAGGAAAGTGCTGAGAGACAAGCTGTTGACTTAATTTCACGCCTAAATATTTCACAAAATACTTATCCAAATGTTTTGAAATTTGGTATGCACAAATTGTCATGCAAATGGAGAGCTTGACGAAGAGTTTTTCTCCAAAAAATTTTCTAAGATAAAAATCTAAATTCGATTATATATTTAAAAATGTTTTTTCGAGCAAAACTCTTTCATGTCAATATTGTGGATTTCAAATTTCAAAATATTACGATAATTATTTTTTTAGTTATTTGGGCATGCAAATTGAAAGATTTTTCCATGATTGAAAGTGTTTTAGTATTATATTTCAATCCCACTTAAAGCTTGAATTTAATTTATACTGCAGAAACTTTGTACTTTTAAAAATTTTGTGGTTTTTACGTTTTTGATACCATTTAAAAAATAACTTTAAAAACCGTCTGTATAATATAAACTTTTATAATCAAACTATAGATAATAATTTTTCTTTCTAGAGAAAAACAGTATCACACGCGACAATGTTTAGAATCAAGGATAAACTTTTACAATTGATAAACAATCTGAACAATAACAATCAAAAATAGGATATAAATTCAGTTAAAATACTTTTATAAAAGTTGTAACATAATTCCGCATATTTTAAATAAAAGTCATATTAAAATCCTGTATGTATAAAATTCCATTGCATTAAATTTAAAAAGTACAAACACAGATTTTTAAAAGATATTTAAATTATAAGTAGATAATTATTGAAGGTCATATAAGTGCATTGCCTTTTATTATAGGTAACTAAATATATTTATCTTATTTACTTGTATGATTGAAAATATGTACTAATTATTATTAAATAAATTGAAGGTCTAATTGCCCATAGCAAAACTACTATACTACCATATGTACTGACTACTATATTAATTATATTTAAATATAATTAAACCGGAATAATTTTATTATTTATTGTCAATCACCATAAGATGAAAGAGAATCATGTGAAGTTGTTACTTCACCTTTTATTACAAACTTGATTTATTAATTGGTAAAAGAACTCAGAAATTATACGTAACCTTCAACATGTTCATTAAAATTCACTTTTTTGTTTTTATAGTAAATTATGAAAAATTATGGAAAAACTTTTAGAAATATATCGCATATCAGCTTCTTAAGATAATTAATAAAAAAGTCTAAGAATGTACGCAGTTTCTATTTCTATTTATTCACAAAAGAGAAATTTGAGCTTTCCGGAACATGTGGCAGCTTTACTTTATTTAAACACTACCTTTCATTTTTAATCTAATCTAATGTTTCTATCCATCAAACATCATTAAGGGCTTGGCGCTCGTCAGAAAATGGTAACATTCAAAAATAAAGGATTCTTAGAGTGTCAAACAACCCGATAAAACACATCCTAATTTATCCAGTCGTAGTGGGCGTCACCTGTGAATATAGAGATAAAAAATAGCCTATGTCATCCGGAGATAATAGCTTCCTTATAGTGAAACAATTTTTCTAATCGGTCCAGTAGTTTTTATGTTCATTCGTTACATACATAATACAATTTCCTTTTTATAATATTAGATCAGTCAAAATGATTTTTGTATTTGTTATTTAATCAACTGATAATTAGAATAACTTCCTATTTCGATATTCACAATTTTTAAACTTTTAACATCTTTACAAATTTTCAAATGACGTTGAAAGAAAAAACCCCAGTTTCCAATAACTTGCGTAGATGAAAAATGTTTATCAATGATTTTAAATGCTTACAGACTTATGATAATTAGAATGTGTCCATCTTTAATGGGCATATTTCAAGTGAATATTGTTTTTGTGTGACGTTTATTTTTCTTTTAACATGGCTTGTTTTAAGTTGATGGTAATCAAAAATTTACTAAAATAAGAATTTGATAGAGTGTATCAAATTATTCAATTATAAAAGTTACGTTGGAATGGAATTATCAACGATAAAAGTTTTTCATACGCCCGGTATTCCCAAAATCATGGAAAATGGATAATAATATACAAAAATAGGCAAATCACGATAACATAGAATTGTTATTTTAATCTTTAAAATCTTTTGAGTAAATCATCGGTAATGAGGTTTTACAAGTATTCGGTTTTTAATAAGACTACGAAATCAACAGAGGCTGATAACTAGATTCTGTGACATAATCTCCATAGACAAATCTATTTCATGCAGCTACAACAAATAAATGAATTTATGAAAATATAATTCTGTCAATTCTATTGATTAGTATGAAATTAGAAACATATTATAAACATAATAAATCCATATTTCTGCCAATCATAGATAATATAAAACACACAATAATAGATTTTCTCAATTAATTTTTTGCTTATATTAATTAGTTGAGATGCATGCAAGCAGACCGTATCTAATAGTATTTACTCAGTTGAATGAATTATGTTAGGAAAAATTAATTTGCCTTTTTTTTTAAGTTTTTATAATGTGTTAAACTAAAAACTATTGGTCCATATCAAATGTTACAGTCCATTAATTTATGGATTTTATTTAAAAAAAAAAAAGAACTTTTGAAGTTTTTGGTTATTAAAATTTACGTAACCAACATAAATGCAGGTAATTCTAATCCACCATGCCTTTCATTCAACAAATTATGTTTTAGGAATTAAACGTTACAGATTTTAAACGATGACCTATGGGATAGTGTTGTTCTTAACAAATTTAGAAGAAAACAATTTCGATAGGTTCCTCTAATAGTTTTTTAGATATTTTTCATGTAGGTACCAGGAAAACAGACAATATAACATTCATGTTCAAGAATTGGTATCTGGGATTTATTAAACTTAGTAAATATCAAAATACGCTTTTTGAGATAATCGTATGGCATAATGGGCCTTGCAATAAATGAATGAAATTACAGGCTTTTGTTTTTAATTTTAGAATATCAATGTCGAATGTCAGATACTAAAAATAAAACTTACCTCGATTTTGTCTTGGGTCTCTTTGGACTTGTTGTTGTTGTGATAATTGTCCAAATAATGCATTTTGCGCACTTGGAAAAGAGTTTAAGAAATAGTCTTGTGCTGATATGCTAGCAATCATCATTACAATTGCTACAAAAATGCAGTATACTGATGTCTAAAAATAAAAAAAATAATGCGTTTAATAAACATTGATAATTGAGAATTTTTCTGGGCAATATGTATACGAAATAGTAGTAGGTGTGAAAATTTCAGTGAAAATGTTTATAATTTTGTTTTTTCAGTTTCATTCTTGATCAGCTCTAAAATTATTTAGAAAGTAATGCTTTTATTTTCTAAGCAAATATGATTTTTGGTAATAATAAAATCATATAAATTCGTTTAAGCACTATAATATTTTTAACAGATCAATAGCAACCAAGACTTTATCTTCCTTGTGTTAAATTATTCCTTGCTTCAAGATTCAATTTGAATAGGAGGTGCGACTAATCAATAATTTGATGTAATCAACTGTTATCGCCAAGTGTAACATAATCTTCGATTTAAAAAAATTAAACTTTAATTTTAAAAGAAACCATTATTTTTATAGAAGTTATTATTAAAAAAAAGTTTTTTTTACCAATATTTACAAGTAAATATTTTCGCATGACGCATTATTTATTTCAACAACGGTAATATATTATGAACTTAAATATAATTTCAATTTTAATTACAACTAATCAATAAAACATAATTTTATGGAGATCGTAAATCTTATTCGTTTTAATAACTTCGTGAATTCATTTTCTATAACTTTTAAACTGATTTGTATAATAATTGTAGCAATTTATTTTACACAACATATATTAAATAAAATTAATGGATTTATGTCAATATTCATTATATGTTTGACAAATAGCTTTCATGTTTATATAGAAATGAAGAAATCTATGAAAAATTTTACTGTGTATTGAATGTGAAGAATCAGGGACGTATTTTTAAAGTTTACTGCCTGAAAACAAATGGTACCAATATCACCTATTACTTTCGAAACCTGACATATCATCTCTGATTATAAGCAGATAAATATTTATGATCAAAAATAATATGGTTCATATATTTATTTATAGTATATACATCATGAGTAGCGTATATTTTTTAAAGTGATTTTAGACACAGTAAGTAAACTAAAATAGGAATTAAGGAAACTAAAATAATAATTAGTTTCGTGGGATCAACTTATTAAATGCAATTAATCACTTACTTAATACTAATAATTTTCTGTGTTAAATTTTCAAAAAAGGGTGAATATAAAATTTAATTAAAAGATTTGACGATATCAGAATTTTTCTAGAAAAAAGGAATTGATGCGTACTTTACTTAAGAGATAGTCAGCAGTAAATTTATCGTAGCACCGTAGCGCATTAAACCGAGAATTACTGTTTTGAATTGCAATATACATTTTTGGAAATCTTTCCTCCAGTTCATTTTCTCATTTTCAATCTTTCTGACTATATCTACCTTTTAATTAATGACGTACGTCAGAACTGATAGTACCTGAGCTAATCTCCTAGTAGGGAAACAAATTTAGAATATATATTTTTACAGTAACGCATTTTTTTCATAATAATTTGAATGATAATGGATTTAGCAAATGCCTTCTTTAAGGAACTAAAATTGGAAATATCTAACAAATTTTTTAAAAGAGATGTCAAAGTTTGCTTTAAAAAATCAATAAAAGTTTTCATTATCAGTAATTGAAAAAATATTGGAAGTATGGTTAAAAAAAGAAAAAAAACAAACGAGAGATACTAAATGCTTACCCTGTTGATATATAAACGCATTACAATTTTATGATACTCTATTCGGCAAAATTATTTATTACAGCTTTTACTCCAAGTTCAAATTTGAATTGGCACACATTATCATTCCCAAATTTTCTGACAGAGTTAAAATTAAATTTTTTCAGGGTTTCTTTTGTTCAGTTTTATACAAAATGCGCCATACATTTATTAAATTGATTGGTATAGAAAGTAAAGTTTTAAAATACGTAGGGATTTATATTTTACATTGCATGTTTTTGTAGACTAATTGCAGCAACAGATATATATTAATGAAATTCAGATTATAAAAAAAAATGGTTTTGTTTTCCTTACACATAAACTAGGTGAATTCGTGAATTAGTTTATTATGTAAATGATTTTTTTATATTTATATGAATGTTTAAACATTCATTTCCGAAAGGAAATATCTATTTAATGTGTATTCCAGCACGTAAGTACATATTTTTAAATTTGGAAAAATTTTTTATGAAATTTATAGTAACCAACATTAGTTATAAAAGAGTGACACTACCTTGTTTCTACAAAAGCTTGAAATATTAAAAAATCGATCACTAAAGATCTAGAAACAATAAAATATCTCTTGCATTGTGAGATCTAATCACTTCGCTTTTCTAAGAAAGTGTCCAAAAGATATCGAAGATATGCGACAAAAGTTGTGCAATGCTACATTCCTATCTGTTACTATTTAGAAATAATGATAGACCCTCAGGAAACTTACAAAAAAATGTATTTTGTAAACAAACCTTATACAACAACTAACAGAGTTTAGATTCTCGATATATGGTTCAGTATCAATGTTTGAACCATTTTTAATAATACGCATTCATAAAATACTATAAATATGCAGTCCATACAGTTTTAAAAACATATTATATGTATGCAATTATGTGCATATTGGTTAGATAAAGTTTAGGTGAAATTGTGACAAATCTAAACAGTTAACGCAAAAATATTAAAAAAAAAAGAAGGAAATAAAATAAAAATGAAGGCGAAATTAAAATAATTATGAGTAAAATTTATGAATTTTTTCATCGAAAATAGACAAAAAAGTTCTAAATCTCGAAAATCTAAAAATTTAATCTCAAATCCACGTGTTATTTAATAGAATATGGTAGAATTTATTCCGAATATGATTATAATGAGTAAATTATAATATTTTTTGAATTTATCTACCGCATGTTCTTCATTTTAAATAAGGAAGAATCATATATTAAAATACCTATATTTATACTTCTTGTTTCTGTAGTTGTTCATAATTAATTTCACTTTTTGAAAGCAATTTTAATTTAATTATTATTTTATCACACGACTCAAATCAATAAAATCAATAAGTTTATTTAATTTTATCATGTTTATGATTGATATAAATAACCAATACTTAAAATTCTATTAATAAATAATTAGCGATGCAATTAATTAAAATGAAAATACAAGTAAAAAAATTTTATTCTTCGAATGTACATAATTATAAAATATTTATTAGTATATAAGTGTTTTAACATAATGTGATAGATCATGGATATTTCACAACCATCTCCAAAAAAAATGAAAATTTTAAAAATTAGTCTATCCGTTGAGATGCAGACTCGATATAGAATTCAATTTTCGGCATAGCAACTAAACTTGATCGTGGCAAAATTGTATTGAGTATTTTATTAAGTTATTAAAAGAACTCTAAATGAAATACAATTCGTATGTTATGTTTTATTTACCAATTATTAAGTACTTATTTTATTGAATTGTGAAATATTACAAAACAAAATTACTTTTCTTAGAAAGAACAATACTAAAAAATTCTTGGAAAGAAGAATAATATAAGAACCATAATAATACTTTTCAATAACAAGTGATTCGATTTAAGTGAAAATTTTGGACATAAAAGTATACATTCTGAGAAAAATGTAATTTCAAATAAAAAGTTTTGAAATATTAATAATTTAACAGTTAAGGTAAGTCTCCATAAATTATTCTGTATAACAATACTCTTAAAATAATATTATTTGTAACAATAAAACGTTAAATTAACGATAACGGTTATCAATTAACGATATTGGTTTATTATTTTCCTAATGTGGCGCAGCATAAATTGAGCACCCAATTCAATACAATCACATTTTGTTTTGTGAAAGAAATTTTCATCAGTTTAACATATAATATGATACGCCTCTTTGAAAATTAATTAATGTCGATCATTACGGCAATAAATTAATTAATGCCATACTGATGATGACCACCGTATAAGCGAAATATGTGTTTTTAATATGAAAATACTTGAAATTCTACTTATTCTAGCATTCCTAGTAGAGTAATTAAATAATTTAGAAGTTTTCATCAAATAGTATTTTCATTGTATAATCGATTAAAAGCATGGAATACATTTATAGAATTTTCCACAACTTATTACATATTTATTTATTAATAAATTGTAATTAATATATAATTAGCAATTATTAAAACAATTATAATAATATTTGTTATATAAGTTTTTATAATTATATATGTTAATAAAGATATAGTTTTATAAATAAATAGTAATCAATAATTTTACAATTTATTTTCCATATAATTTTCAAGAATATGTATTTGTGTTTACCTAAACTTTGTACAGACTATTTAATTAATTAAAAACCATTTTATGTAAATAATACCTACAAAATAAACATAAAATTTATTAAAAAAAGGTCATAATCAATCTATTTAGTTTTAAGTGAAATTCTCCAAAAAGTGGAATTTATTTGGAAATTCTCCAAATAAATTGGAAATTTAAAAATCATTATATTTTGAAGTATTAAGAGAAGTAAGAAGAAAATACATTTCGAAGAATTTAAGAAGAATGGCGAATAATTGTAGTTTTTATCAAAATAATAATGCAAAAGCAAAATAAAATTAATTTTTAATTTTAATAAGGAATTTTTATTTGCCACTTTGTTGACAGAGCGTCTACCTTGGTTTAAGAAAGAAACCCTTAAATTCGATAATTCTATTTTCTTGTTTGAAATTAAAAATTTCAATGAAATTATTAATTTATGTAAAAAATTGTTAATAAGTATTATATGATTGTTAATAATTAAATGTATTGTGTAATTTTTATTTTTCTTGATTTCATTTGTATAAATAAATAAATAATTCAAGTGTGTGTTTTTATTTTTATTCATGTCATTATTTGTGTTAATTATATTATTTATTTATTTTATTTTTATTGTTTTCTTTTTATCATCAATTATTGCATTGCTTGCAAAGTGTGTAAGAAAATACTAAGTATTAGTCAATAATTACTACGTAAAGATATTTACTTGGTAAAGACATAAAAATGTACAGATTATATACATTAAAAAATTATGAAGAAATACCTATCTAGTAAAAATTAATTATTTGTTAAATAGAAAAATAGCTTACCACACGCACAGAATTTATACACATTTTCAACAGAAAAAATTAAAAAAACAGTATCAAATTTTTAATTTTGTGATCCATGGTAACAATCAATTGAATTCCATACGTATAAATTTTTATGTTCGAGTGAAATTGTTTTGCTATTTTCCTCCCTGTATCAGGGATAATTAATTTCACCAAATTTCAAGTCATTAATGTAAAATTACATCATGAATATACGCACAAAATTTCATTAAAAGCAGATAAATGGTTCACGGTATATCGGCATATATGTGAAAAAATCCATTATCGAATACCAATGTACTTAAATACCTATACCTCTGTAACGTTCTGACTGATTGAGTTGAAATTAGAATATGATCTAAAAAAATACTTTTTACACATTTGTATAAAATTAACTATTTCAGTAAACTGTCATTATGTTTAACCCGTTTATTCGTTGCGATTATCGATTTTTCTTTAATAACGAAGTTCATGAATAAACGATTGTGACACAATTTACACTATTAATATCAGCCTATATCGAATATGTTTATATAAAATTTCATCAAAATCGGATAAACGGTTGACGTAATATCAT
The DNA here is from genome assembly GCA_020423425.1 of Chrysopa pallens. NCBI lineage: Eukaryota > Metazoa > Arthropoda > Insecta > Neuroptera > Chrysopidae > Chrysopa > Chrysopa pallens. The sequence continues at coordinate 87,520,532 of CM035591.1, forward strand.
TATTTAAGCGAAAAAAAGGGAGTAAGTTTCGAGCGCTATATTCCCGGAAGAGTAAGTGAGAGATGAGGTTTATCTAAAATGAGACCATCACGAACATCTTCTTCATGATTGTTTACCAAAAATTTATAAATAGTGGACAATTAGTTTTGGTCTGATTTGTTTGCTTTGGTCGTTTGGGAGTGAAAATCGAGACGCAATAGGTATTAAGAACCAAATTCAAAAGTTAATTCTTTGTATTTAATGTTGAAAATTAAACGATTCCTTTGATATTTATTTTATTCTTACATAAATTTGGTAAATCAGTAAAATGAATCAATTGTAATATTTGTAAATATCCACACCGGTTCTCTTACTATTGCATCAAATAAAAATACTCGAAGTAAATCAGTTTAAAAAAAACTGTATATGTCTATTATTTGCTCTAGGTCATGAAGTAGAAAAATTATTTCTTGCCATTGCCCTTGTCAAATAAAAAAAATCAAACATAATCAGCACTATTTTCAATATTATTTCCTATATAAAGCATGTCTACTATAGAGACATTGTCTAGTTAAATCCCTTCGGACAGCCACAAGGTTAAAAGTAAAAAAAAAAATTATGTAGGAATGTTATTTTGATAAAATATTTTAATTGAGGGCTAATTAAAACGTTTTTTTAAAGAAATTTTATACTTTTTTTATAAAACTTGTTTGCTATTGCAACATTTCGTTACAAAATTCAAGGCTTAGATAATTTGTGTTAAAAACAGTTCAATAAATTATAATAGTCAAAGAGCCAAAGTCAATAAAGTATTGTAGCATAAAAAATAAGGAGAAAGATGTATGTTTGCCCTTATTTTTTCAAACAATAAAAATGATTCATGGTTGAAGATATAAACGACGTTAGTTTTGTAATGTTATCATAAATTAAAATTGTATTTAGACGTACAGTAACTTTTCTCTCAAATAAGTCTAATATTTTGAAGTTGAAGCATTTCTACATGCTTTTGTAAACATCTACCTTTTCTAACAAATAGTATTTCAAAAATGGAAAAAAGCACTGTTGTTCGAAATTTTTTTCTAACTCACCCTTTTACATTTAATTTTTAATTTAAAATTTTAGAAATTTTATTTAATAATAGGTTTTCATAATATAGAGGAATGAGGTAGTGGCCAGATGCAGTATGTAACAAGAGGTCTAGATGCAACCCGAAAAATCCACATATCGAATTACCTAATGAGGAGTAAATATGAAAAAAATTATTTGTTTACTATTACGAATATGAGTATTATTTCTATTTTTTAGTTGTTTTTTTTTCTCATCAAAAAACGGCTGAACCGATTTTGCTAAAAAGTCATTCAGTTTTAAGTAATTACGCGTAGAATGAAATAAGTTCCACGTCGATATTTCAATTTTGGACCAAACTATTTTAATTAGACGTGTAGACGTTACAACGTATAAAATTTATCAAAATCACTCAGAGCAGAGTAATAGTACTGAAAGCAGATGTTAAGTGGTTAAACAAGGCTAAAATATAACAAATTACAATAAAGTTTATTTATTTTTTTTTTTATATAATTTATAGTTTTCACTTCAAACAGGTAATGTTTGAAAGTAAGGTGATAATAATATTAAAACTGTCAAATATTGTACTTAAAAATTGTTTATTTTGTTACAATATTTTATTTTTAATTGCAAATTATAATTTCATTTGAAATTTTTATTTTTTAAGTTTCTTTTCAAAAAAACAAATTATGTATTTGTGAAATTAATTGCAGCAACCTACAGTGTTTAGTTTGATCAACATACTGCAAATGAGTTTCTTTAAACAGAACCAGTCATATTTTTATTGAAATGAAAATAATTTAAATTTCTATGATAATATGTTTAATAATAGTTCTAACATTTCAGGTACATTAAAAGTAGTATTTGCTTTAGCAGTTGTTTTTGCATATTTAGGATTAAAACATTCTCGTTAATCAAAATTATCAATATTTAAGAAACTTCTATATTTTTAAAACATTTGTTGTTGTTGTAAAACATAGTATTTAATAATACACATTTTTTTTATCACAGAATCTTATAGCTAAAAGAAATTTGTATAGAGAATATTTTATTAATGCTAATGATTAAAAATAGTTTATACTCAATCATACGGATATTTAAAGAAATAATAAAGTTAGTTGTTCAATTATTTTAAATTATGTTTTATTTAGTGTTACAATTATAAATGGATAAGTTTTTATAAAAAATCAGAGAGAATTTGTATATCAGAAATATTTCTGTAATTTGAATACACGCCTAGGAGTTACATAGGACACCACTTGATAGTTCGTCTCAAGTAGACAGTAAAAAGGTGTCTTTTTAACATTTTTAATCCTTAAAAATGCCGAAACGTTGTAAATGAAATAATTGTTTGATATAAATTAAAATTCCATTCTGTTTACGGTTTTTCTTTTCAACAAATACAATTGGTAAAATTTTAAAAATTTTATGTAAACTTTACGAATTTGTTTCTCCTACTTACAAAACGGAACAGGACACATTTCTATAAACTTAACTTAAAATATCTCTAAACTACAATAAAAAAATATGTCATGTTGATGGAGATTCTAAGCAACTCCGTAATTGAATTATATCTTTGCCTTATCAAAAGTTTTGAACGTTCATATTTTTCTTATTTTTTTAAATTTTGAAACCTATTCTAAAATTATCTCGCTTTTTATAATACATGTAAGTTTTGTATAAAGTTTTGTTTTAATTAATCTATAATAATTATAAAAGAGGTTATCGTTAGAATGAAGTTATCAAATAACAATTTATTATAAACTATATGCCCGTATGTAGGTATAAATATTTCTAACATATTCTGATAACATAAACCACAATTTCCGTAACTAAGCGCTTGAATAATAATTTCCCTATGTAAACTTTTAATATGTATAATCGTATAATGGTATTATTATATTTACCTATATTATTTATAAAGAAAGTGAATTGCAAAGATTATTTTATTATAACATCATATATACTAGAAGTAATACCTGTAATACATAAATTTATTCAATGTTCATCTTATTTAATAAAAAATTGAATCTATCTAGAACAAAAATATTATAAATGCAATCTTGTTTATGATTAAGTAACAGTATTAAAACAACTTAAAATTTGAGGTATGTCAAATAATATTAAATTTGACTCGACATATGGGCTGAGTATCAGTATTTGAACTATTTTTAATCATTAGTATGAATAAAATACACTCAATACTTCTAAATAATTAAGAAACAATAAGTGCATTTATCCCAATATCTCGTGAATCGTATATCCATTGGCAAAATTAGTACACATGCATGATTTAGCTTTACAAATTATTATAGAAAATCGATATTTGAGAATAAGCAAAAAATCAGAACAGAAAATCAAGAATAAATGTCATTAAATCAAGTAAATCAGGTGAAGAAAATATATTTTTCCATCAAATATCTTAATTACATGCATGCCATGCATTACGAAGAAATTCTGCGCCCATTATTGGCAGTTTATTTTTTACATTTATAAACAGATTAAGCGCCATGAGATTTCAAGAATTATTATTCAATAAAAATTTGTTTTGAAATAAAGAAAATTTAATTGATAATTGGGCAATCTGTTAGGGGATGCCACGCTTCTACCGGCAGAACAATTATTAAACGAATTTCAAGCAGTATGAAAATCGCGATTCAATATGTATATTCGCGAGTACTGAACCTACAAAAGTTGTATTTTATTGGTCGAGAAAATACTCTTCAAGCAGGTCATCTGATCAAATATGGTCATGTAAAACGGATAAATTTATCCTGAATTATAATCTCACAAAAATGTTAAAAAAATGGATAGATACTAAAAATCATAGAAACTTATATCTAATAAACACCTAAAAGAAGTCGTTAAAAGCTACCTAGTTTGAGGTACTTACAGTGATGTTTCCCTTTATATCAACTATTATTGGAAACTATTTATTTATTTCCACCATATTTCTTAGGTTTTTATTGTAAAATAACTTTTAGAGAGAACAAAATCTTGATAATGGTCAATGAAGAGGTAATTGATACGGATTTTTAAAATCTCAAGCTATAACAGACGAAAACGTTTCACTGTATATAACTTAATGGTAGGGTTTGAATTAACAACAGAACTTTCTTCTAGTATATCATAATATAAAATAAATAAAAATTTTATTTGTGAGACTAAACTTATTAATTGATTAAGGTAGCCTATTAGTTAGTTACCTATTTAAGATTATGCCATCCCGAGTTTTATTTTTAAACTTTGAGTCTAATAATAATATATAGTGATATAAAAAAGAAATGGTGGTATAAAAACCGTAGGTTATTTTAAAAAATAAATACATATTATTATATCAGTATCTCTGTTTATGAATCATTATCTCTTTAACGAAAACAGAGTTTTTTATATTCGGTTTCATTGGGTCTCAGATTTTAAAAAATTAAATGCGAATTTAATGAAATTAAATTATTGAGGAGGTAAAGCAGGAATTAGTTTTATTTTTGTTTTAGAAGCGTTCAATTTATTTTTAATTCGAGTGTATACATAGTACCTTCACTAATTTTTTATTTACAACAAAAAAATTAAAATAATAAATTACAAAATTAGCATGAGTTTAAAAAATACTACAATAATTAATAACAAAATTTTGCATGGATCTTTTGTTGTGATTTTTTGTTTAGAAAATAATTTTTTTAATGCATTCCTTTACCCATCGTATAGTTGTTAGTTTCACCTTCAAAATTATTCTAATTTTTATTTATTTTTTAATATATGTATAGTATTTGTAGTATAAAATTTATGATATGGTAAATTTATAATGCAGAGTTTTTGATATTTAAATTTTATTCAGACATGTTATGAAATAATAGCATGTTGTCCTTTACACAAGCCCGAATAAATTTATGTAATAATTTTTACACACTGTAATTTGTGACTTTTCTATTTAATGAGCAGCTCTATGCCATGATTTCGATATGTTTTGATTCTAGACATCGATCTTTCTGGAAACTAAAGTATACTGAAACTATGAGCAAAAACCTCCAAAACGTTTGTAAAAGTGGAGGCGGAGACCCAACAAAAGGTTACTTGTTTCATGAAACATGAAAACACAAAGCGTTTAATTAAAAATTTAATTTCATTACTTTCAGGAAACTGGGTTTCTAGAAATTCGTTCAATCAATTTCCTGCAATATATATGATTAATTCTCAATTGCAAAAAAAAAATTCCGGCAAATAATTTTGTTATAAAATAACTAACAAACAAATAATAAACGCATTATGTATTGTCTTTCTGTATGAACATTTTATTCGACAAAATATTTCAAATGAAAAATATTATTATACAGAATTAAATTTGAAAATTTATGTAGAAAGTTAAAAAAATCGCAATCTTAATTGTATGTACTAATCAATATTTGTGCCGTTTCATATAGATGTATGAATATTTTTGAATTTTAGGAAAAATTTAGAATTTTGTCAATAATATTATTTACATTGAAAGAACTTTGTAGATCTAGTCAGTGTTGACAACAAAGTCTTCCAAAGGGACGGATTTATGATGTACATCGTATGATTTGTTCAAAACGAAATTGGCTATCATAAACAGTTTTATTTTTTCACGGATATTTTAGATTAAACTTTTCACCTTAAATATTTTTTCATATTATTTAACATAAAGCTGTTTCATATATATATTAATCTCCAATAAAAGCCAAATATATCAATAAAAGATAGAGCTATACCTAAATAAAATAACAGGACCTCGTTGTTGCATAAACTATTTCTAGGGGTGTGTATGCTAAACATATAGAAGCGCTCTATAAACGAAAATCTTATCTGCATTATCTTCAATTATTAGATACATTGAACTATTCACTAACATAAATTTGTATATTACCCTTTATTATTTTTTGTTTGCTTTTTTTTTTTGGGTAGAGAATAAAAAATTATTTACAGTATTGATTAAAAATATATTACTCAAGTTTGACGCTGTCGGGATTAGAGTCTTGTACTTGAACCACTTACATAGGTGGGTAAGCGTAATACAAAAGTTATTAAATGTATACATTTCGAAAATTTTAAAATGTATTAAGAGAGTCTCTGCCAAAAAAGGATAAATTATTGGCATTAAAAGTGACTTTTTTATAGTTTACATAGAAGTTTTAGATCTGTAGTGTATTAAATTCGTGAGAAATGTTTAGTTATTCATAAGTGATATTTTGATTTCTTTTTGCATCAAAGACCATGTACAGATTTTTAACAATACTATGATTTTGTATAAATAAATATAATAAATATAAATTAAACAAACAAAGCTAAAAGATTTAAAAACAAAATGAATTTTAATAAAATAATAATACTGAAAAATAATTATTTAAATATAATTTATTTACCGTAAAATAAGTAAATTAAGTTTCTACATATAAAATTCAAATATATTTTTAAAAACATCATATAAAACTCATTACAAGAATTATGTAAATTTACAAGTTTGTTATTTTTTGTTAATATTTCTTAAATTAACCATCCATACGTGCAATCTATTGCATGAGACGAGATAGATAGATATACCTTCTTAAAAAGTTAACAAATTTACGATAGAATAATTAAAATTGAAGGATACTCATTTAAATATTTCATTGAGAAAAATTATTTTGAAAGAAAAAACTTTCTTGGCATAGAACATTCCTAGGTTGAACATTATAAGATTCCTGTTGAACCGTTACAGTTATCATTGAAATTTTTTACTGCCACCAGTTAGAAAAATCAAGGATACCAATACGAAATATCGTTTTTGTTAAGGTGTGCATAGATTCATTCACCTTAATAGACCATTTCTGTTTGTACGTTCGTCCGTCATCAAGAGAACTCAAAAACAAAAAGAGATCGCCAGTTGAAATTTTGATGGCGTATTCTGGACTTAAACAGTTGATATAATTAATTACAATATAAATGATTTTTAAATAATTATATATTTAAATCTGTATAGACTGGATATTTAGAGTCTTTTTTCGTAATGCTTATAATTAAAAATAGTTTAAAAATTGATATCCTTAATCATATGTCCTGTATCAAAACAATTAACATATTCAAAAGCGTCTATAAATTGAGATATATTTGGAAATAACTTCCTTATTCTTCATAACACCCTTTTTGTAGATAATATTTGAAATGAATTTATTTGAAATGAATTTGATTTGATGTGTTTAGGAGAAAGTGTATAAAGAAAATAAATATGTATAACAATTATCTTATTTATACACATATTCAATAGTTACTTAATGTCTATACGATCATGTATTAATGATAAATCACTAGATTTATACACCGTATGATTATTAAGTCTTTAATTATAATGAAAAATCCTTAATTAAGTTTTTTATTTAAGAAGCTTGTTATTCATTCGAACTACATTTCATGAAAATCGCATGACTTGATTATGTAATAAAATAAGAATCAATTATTCTTAGCTACCTACTTGGGAGAAAACATGTGTGCTTTTGCAGACTGTAAATAGTGCTAAAAAATTTAATTGGTATATACTTCACTCAAAACACAATGAAAATTTTACGTCCTGATAAAAAAACAGTAGAAAATCGTAAATTTCAAGGTTTCTGGTAAAGACAATTTTTTTATAATATGCATTACAATACAGAGAATATTACACTTGGACATGCAACAGTTTGTAATTTAATAATATGTATAAGATAATTTACAAAATGAACAGTAGTAATTATAACAAGTCTCCATTTTATAAAGCTTTTTGTTTCCAAAAACAATTAAAAATTACAACGCATTCATATTCATGTCAAGCAAAAGCAAAACGGTCAGTTATATTACGCGTTAAACAAAACCCAATCTTTTCAAAGTGCAGAAAAATTTGGTAAATTTATATTACAGCCTCTTGTATTACCCGATTAATTGTTCTACCATTCACTGAACCAGCTAATTTAATTCTAAGGTCAAATTTGCGTGATAAATTGGTATTTTATAAAGTACTTAAATGCAGGCTAAATAGTTTTAATGAACATAAATGTGGAAAAAATATTTTTGACATGTAAACAATTGTAATCAAATTATGCGTAATGAAAATATTACTTAACTCTTTAAGCAAAACGTGCTATTAAATTTTTATTGACACATAGAATACACACTACAGTCAATTACATTCAGTATTCTCTATTTGATTTACAATTTAAATGATACATTTTTTTTTTTAAATATTACAAAAATTCACAAAATAAATTATAATAAATTGGTTTGAAATATCTGGGGCAAGGAAACGGACTAAATTTTCTTAATTGGATTTTGTTTTTATGTTATTTGTATAATTGCTCCACATTTTTCTTGGTGATGACATTACAGTGTCATCATAATTTGATTGCGCAAGATATATTTACTCTAAAATTATAATTTCAAGTAAAATATGGTTCTTTGTAATAATATTTGAACTTCATTAAATGTAAAGTACTGCACATAGAAAATTATAATTATTTCAAGAAAACGGACTCAATTTTCTTAATTTAGCTTTGTAAGTAGCACAAAAAATATTATTATGAAATTTTTCCCTGAATTTTAACAGAGGGTATGAGAAAAAGTTTTTCCAAAATATATCAAATATTTATTTAGTTTTTGATTCTTTTCGGGAAAATCTTTACAGTAAAATTAGTTAATTCTTACTCACCTGACCGTAATCCGATAAAATGAGCGTAATTAGAATTTTGTTTAAAATATATTATTTAGTGAAATTTTAAATTCAGCCTGTATTTAGCGGTTGTATACATTTAACTTCGTTATCTGTAATATTACTGCATAGTGCATATAATAAACGTAATTGCTTATGTAAAATCAGCAGAGCATTCAATTTTCCTTAACGCCCCACTGTTCATCGTCACGTTAGTAGAATAATGTTTGGTTTTGCTATTAATTATCAAATAAATATTAATTTAGCTATTTCTCCTGTATTAACATTAACGAACAGAAAAATTAATTTTTAAACAATTATTTTTTTTTTTAATTTTAAGAACAAAAACTATAAAATTTTTATTAGTATGAACAATTTTTAAACCTATCAGTTTTTGCAATGTTTTTTATCTCAGATATTTTAAATTTTTTCATCTTTTTTAGCATAAAAGTTGTCTTTTTTTAAAAGCACAGATGTGAACTATCGGTATTATATTTGTGATCAAAATTTTTTACAATCTCAGAACAAAACATATACTATTTGAATTGAATAAATTCAACAAATTATTAAATAATTTAAATATTTATTAAAATTAGTTACTTAAAAGGACAGAGAACGATTCACAAAGAATAAATTTAAAATCTATGTAATTATTTGAAACAAAATTTATAACACAATTGATAATTGTTTATTATCAGAAATTTATGTTTCATTATTAATATTTACGAAAAATGTACGAAAAATTTCAGATACTTGGACAACAATGTAAATAAATGAATAATAATAATATATTATTTACCTACTTTTAAATATTTATAAGCATTATATTTTTTATATTTGTTTTTTAGAAAAGAATACCTAATTATAGATAATGCATAAGTAGAAAATATGTTAGGGAACTAAATTTTCTTGGAATAAATATGCATGTATTTTTCTATATTTATACTACTATGGGTATACATTGGGAAAATGATTATGTATTTATTCTGATCAATGAATGAGAAAAACTTAAAGTAATTATTATGGAATAATTAGATTTCAATTATAATTCTAAAGTAAATGCCTATCACTGTAAATTAGGACTAAAATAACTACCCTTATTATATTAACATGATTAAAATACAGAAAAGACATTATACTTCTGACATTTATTAATTACTTAAATTAATTATCCTACGTTGAGCTTTAATTATAAGAAATTTAAACAGCTTTTGTATATGAATTTTTAGTTATTATCTCTTAAGAATTAAAATATGACTCAGTAATTTAATCAAACATAGTACCAAAATTTCATATCGTTAATTCTTGTCGCGTTAGTGCTGCCAACATGATGCCAGATGGACACACAGACAGATAGACAGACGAAAATGGGTTGACTAGACAATTCTATAAGTTCCATGTATTAAAATTATGTTAATATATTCTATATTGTTTGTTCGTCCCAAATGTTAGACTAAATTTTTTATACCCTCATATATGTCATGTAACTTCTTGTTATAAAAATATCAAATGTAAAAATCAATTCCAAGGAAAAAGTTAATAAGCACTTATTTAATAAAGTTTTTTATATAGAATTTAGGATAACTTTTAAATATTCAAAAGAACCGTGAGTACTCCTTGTCATATTTGAAAATTCTCTTACAAAAATCAATCATGAAAATGTGAATCACTTGAGTATGTATTCTCTACTTTCAATATTTAAAGTTATGTTAATTAAAATTAGGTTTGTGTGTTAAGTTCAAATATAAAAAAACTTTTTCATATATAGCAAATAATATCCTTTAAAATAAATAATTAAATATGATTGCATAAAAAATTTGTATTATTATGTTTTTTACATTCGCGAATCACTTTCAAAATGTTGAAATCAGTATGTAATATTTGTCATTGGCATAAAACTGAACGTCAAAAAAAAAGTCTGATCGATATTTGTAAAAATTATTTTTTGTTTAAATTACAATGTGCGATGACTGACGTTTGCCTTACTTATTTTGCCGTCATAACAATTAAATAAGTGTTTTCTGAGTCATTTATGTTCGAAAATTGAAAGATAATTAAAAATAATTTTAAACATCTGACTGTATAAACAGAGGAATTTAATAATGAAGAAAAGAATTGAAAATAAACTTGATTTTTGGAACACCATTCAAAAAAATATCTCAATTCACACACCTCCTTTAAAATCCAAAATAATTAATTGAAACTTTATATGTTCTTTAAAAACTAATTCTGCAAATTCTTTGTGTGTCATATTCAACGAAAAATTTTTGATTTTATGATAAGACACCAAATACAATCCTCAAAGGCCATTTATATAAATGCTTTTTTCCGTAAAACAAAAATAAAAAATGTCCTTTTTCTTTAATCCTTCAGTATCTTTTAATAATATTTTTAATTCCTATCTTTTACATACAAAAACAAGAACTTCATTAATAATTTTATAAAAATGAATTGTGAATTTCTAAAATGTGGATATAAATACCAATAACGAAAGTGAATCTTATGCATTTAAAAAATTTATTATTAAATATATTTTATAACATTATTATTAAATATTATTAGTTTATTTACTATATAATTTATTTCATTGAGAAATTAATACATATATTGTAATTTGTTGATGATGCGTGTACTAAAGTTATTTAATTAATAAGTAAATATTAATATTATTTGTTAAATAAACTATTATTTTTTACTGCTCTAAAAACAATACGTATATAATATATTAATATTTGTTTTTTTTTTTTTATGAATATAATTATTTTTTTAACATTGTAAAACAAATTATTCATTATATAATCTAAAATTCATTGAATAAATAATTAATTCTTTGTTTAGTTTTAAATTTTGTTGTTTCAAATTTTCATATGTTTTAAATTTTTTCTTCGTGTCTTTCAAACTTTCAGATTTAATTTGAAAAATTTTAGAATGTATCTGAAGTTTATTCTCATGCATTTATCGATAAGATACATTTGTTTAGATACCTGGAAGTACCCACATCTGGTCAAAGTAATGTCAATAAATTTTCATTGATTGCAATTTTTTCCATAGTAAATTTTAAGAAATGTCTATCTTCAATAAATATTTTTAAACAAATTTTTTGTAAAATAAATTATTTTTTATTTAATTTACTTCTTTTAGTTTAATTTCCCGAATTTATAGATACCGTATATTGATTGCGGAGTCATTGGTCAAAATAATATAACATTGCAATCTTTACTTAAGAGAATCATTTTTGACGCACATTTAGTATCATAATACTAACAATACCATGTGCTTATATAGTACGGAGGTAAAGGAAACACAAATTTTGAATTTTATTATTCAAAACTTCACTTAGCAAGATTTTAGTATGGGTTTAAAAGTAACATTTAAGAAATGGCCTGCTCTAATCTGCTACAGGAAACTGCCTTTGGTTCTGGTAAAAAACGACGAAAAACAAAACTTATCGTACCACACGAGTCATGTTTATGCATGTCCAAAACGATTTATTAGAAGCCTGATAGTACAAATGTTTGAAGTTCAAGCCAATTTGGTCATAATTATTGTTATGATGATCGGAATCGCAAAAAAAATAGGTTGTTACCAAAAATTACATATTGATCACGGTTTATTACGATAATACAATTCAAAAATAAAATGTTTAATTAAAATTAAAATTGAAAAAACTCTATAAAATTAATTAAACTATGTCTTCAACGTATGACTTCCGATATCAGCCTATAATAAATTTTGAAACCAAAATAGTAACACTTGCACAAGAGTTTCATTTAATTGCAATTTTGTTTTTACCTACTAGTAATGTAATAAGAATTGCAGTAATATAATAAATATTGAAATGTATTATTAAGCTATATGTAATCACTGCTTAATATATGGATTAACCTAATCATTCAAAGTAATAGTCTTATGAATAATAATTACTATAATGATGTTGTTCTAGTAACTAGTAACAACCAAATTACTATTTGATATGAGCTTAATGAAAATTCTGTACATTAACATAATATTAAATGTTGATTTCACTTAATAGTAAGTAAATTAAAGTACGTAACGAAATATTGTCAAACATAGATGAGATAAAAGCACCATAATAATATTCGAATATATTCGATAACCAATACCCGGAAAAAATGTAAATTACGATAAACTATTCTGTGTTTTACTATAATTCTGTGTATTGAATGAATTTCACATTATTTTATAAAATAATTGTAATTTTTTACTTAGGACACTAACCTAACAATGAACTTTGAGCCAAAAATATAAAACACTGAGAAGTGTCTGTTCAGCTGCAAGAGACACGTACTTCTTGATGCTCCAAACGCTAAATAGTACGATATAATTTGTGGTCCGTAACAACATACTAAAAATTTTTTTAATTATATTTAAGCCATTTCGATTATTAAGCAAATTTTGACACCGAAACTCAAAAACTGCATAATATAACTATTTCTTCAAAACTAACACCAAAGAAGGTCCTTAGTGAAAAACTTTAAAACGCCTTCAAACATATGACACATATTATAATATTTTAATAACACAAGAAGTTGTCATTATTGTGGTTTACAAAAGTCTTTCGATCTTATAAATTCGATTTTCGTCTTTTGTGGTAAATGTATGTTGTCTAGGAAGCACACTTTAAGCGACTAAGAAGTACTCTATAAGTGAATAGATAAATGCTAAATGCATCAAAATATTTCAACCCTATTGAAGACAAATTTAATATTTCGAAATTATTCTTTTCTGAATGCGAAATTTATATCACTTATAAAAGAACAGTTTACTTTATATGGACCAAATCACAATCAACATTTTCGTATGGTATCTTAAAATCACAATTCATTATTTATAAATCCCTACATTCTATATAAATGGAATGAATTTTCACTGATTATATAAACTCGTCGCTTAATTAACGAGAAAAATATTTAAAAAAATTTTTCACTATCACTTATGAAAATTTTCACACTTTAAAAAAATTGTTTTTTGGAGGAAAGAAAATTTTGAAAAACAAAAAAAAAACTTACATAATTCATTTTGATAATTAAAAATTCCTTTTGTGAGATAAAAAACACAAACACAAAACAACTCAACAATTAATAATATTACACACTTGCACTCTTATGAGTGTTATCGTTTCTAAGTTAATATGGAGACTCTTCCCACTTCGGTAGCAATTTATAGTAAATTATTGGAGGGCATTTTATTATTAGGTAAAATAAAATACATACAAGTTAAATAAAATATCAATGTCTTGTTTATAAAGGAGAAAGTAAGATATATAAATATTATGTTCAATCTATCTTTTATTATTTTAAATAAAATAAAATTGTACTACCTTGGCCGCGGCCCTCAAATGCAGCATATCATTTGCCACTTGTTTTCATCGAACACTATTAAGAAGTGAGAGTCAGTAAATGTTATACAATTGAGACAAACATAACAAACAAGTCAAGTTTCAAAGATTTTGGTTTTTAAACAAATATATATAGTCGTTAGTTCATTTTTCTCGTGTCCTCTTCAAAGGTTCTTTAAAACATGCAAACTGATTTGATTTTATCCATAATTATCGTATCCCATAATGACAATTTTTCATATGATGAAGGTGAGATTGTCAACAATTTCCTACTTATTTTCAATATTACTATTATAGATCGTTTTCAATGAGCAATGTTTGTGTTTACATATTTTTTTCCTTTATTTTAAGGAATTTCTTTGATTTTTTCCTTTGAAGGAATTTACTGTGACACCATGATATAAAGGCCTAAATAGTTTTTTAACAAAATTTTTATATGCCTAAATGTCTGTAATCAGTATAGACTTAACATCCGTAACAAACAATTTGCCAATGAAGTGTCAATAATTGCACTGTTTTATAACTTTTGATGAAATAAAACCGTTTTAAAAACTCTAAAACACGATGTATGTGTTAATTTGCATTTGGATTCATATTAATTTATTTTTTTAGTTTTTTTCTAAGATTCAGTCATCTGGTAAATAAGGCCCACCATAAACGTGCATGGGACTTATTAGCCTACCTAATAGAATAGCCACAAATAGACTCAAAAATTCTATTTGCAATCCATAGCAATAGTAGAAAGAACGAAAAAAACACTAACAGGTTGTTGCATGTTTTTGAAGCGTAAAATGTTGGGGTTGTTGTTCCATATTGAATTCCAAGAAGTCCAAGAAAATGATTTTGTACCAGTAATGATTCGCAGATATTGGTATGTCTATTATATCAAAAGTTATCTGGAGGTTCATTTAGTTTCAAACAATTTGTTTTAAATTGGCACCCTGAGCATTTCCAAGAATTGAAACGATGAATTTTTCATAGCAAATAGCCCCGAATGTTTTTATAATGCCGACGAAAGGTCTTACATAATCCGTGGACATGTGCGTTCACGACGTTAAATCTATGTTTTTAAATAAATAAAATATTTTCTTTTGTTATTGAAAGAAAAAGTGATATTTTTTAAGTTTGATTTACCTAGTTTCTCTTAGAAATGAAAATAAATACCTTTTGTATAGTTCTTTTGCCAACCCAAAGGTCAGTTATTGAGGGAAATGTATAATCAAATTATTTTTTCTAATTTAAGGACAATTTTAATGTCTTTGTAAAGAAAATTGTGCGTTCACGACGTTAAATCTATGTTTTTAAGTAAATAAAATATTTTCTTTTGTTATTGAAAGAGAAAGTGATATTTTTTAAGTTTGATTTACCTAGTTTCTCTTAGAAATGAAAATTAATACCTTTTGTATAGTTCTTTTGCCAACCCAAAGGTCAGTTATTGAGGGAAATGTATAATCAAATTATTTTTTCTAATTTAAGGACAATTTTAATGTCTTTGTAAAGAAAATATTGAGGTTTACAGGTGGGCCTTATTATATTACGGTGGTTCAATAAGACGCAACCCAAAAGTAAAATATTTTTAAAAGTATTTTCTTTTATTGTATATTTTAGACTTTTATGATAACTTAAATTAATGAACTTTGTAAAAAGCTTGATTTCATCATTCAAAACTACAAAATATAGCATTTATATCATATTTAAGATTGGTGGGCTGTATTTGCTTATTAAGTTTTTAAATTTTTATTATTTCTTAAAGCTTTGATAATAAACCCCTACGAAATTTAACTTCACCTTCAATTTATTTCAAATTCTCTGTATAAGGTATGACACATGCATTCATCTAAAATACGGAAGAAATCATTAATATTTTTATGATTAAAAATAGTTATAATTATTTATTAATTTGAAAAAATGTTGATATTGAACTACATATAATACTAAGATTATTAAATGAATTTTTTGTTGTGATTTGGTCCATGTGTTTAAAAACTAGGACCTTAATTTAGGTGAGTAGATAATAATTTTAATATCAAAAAGACTAATAAATAAGTCTATGATTATTTAGCTAGGTATATTGATAACAAAAAGATTAATATTTAATTATTTATTACGTGCATAGCACGTGGAAGAAACGAATTAATAAATTGATGTCCCACGTGTCGCTAAAGTTTGTAATAAAACACTTGTATTCTAGAAAATATAATTATTTGTTCAATTGTTTGCATGTAAATTGTATGTAAATGTCAAACAAAAATTATTGAATAATTACAAAAGATGACATATACTAATAGTTATATGGATTGAAAAATTGTCAGCAAATATTTGTTGTAAATTTAAATAATTATTCATTTAAATTTATAAATAGATTTTGAGATATTTCCTATGTTAAATAATATTTAACCATTCATAGAGCTATCATTTGATAAAGTATTATTTCGTAACCTTCTTCTTCTTGCTTAGCTCTACAGCCCTTGGTGGGCCTTGGCTTTATCTACAATAGAGTTCCACGTTCTTCTCTCCTTTGCTTTAATTTTCCAGTTCTTTATTTTTAATTTTGATAAGTCTTCCTGAACTTGATCGAGCCACCTCAATTTGGATCTACCTCTTTTTCTCGTATTGAATAATTTTCCCTTCATGATTTTCTTAGGCGCTCGTTTCTTCCATTCTTTCAACATGTCCAATCCATTGTATTCTTTTAGCTTTTATGAATTTTATTATGACTTTTCCTTTAATTAATTTGTCTATTTCAAAGTTGTATCTTTTTCGCCAGATGTTATTTTTTACAGCCCCATATATCTTTCGAATTATTCGTCGTTCAAAGTTTCTTAATATATTTTGGTCTCTGTTGCTCAAAACCCAGGTTTCTGATCCGTATGTCACTATTGGTCTTATAAGAGTTTTATAAATTAGCATTTTACAACTTTTTGAAATTAATTTACTTCCTAATAATCTAATATTTGCAAAAACTGCTTTGTTTCCATTTTGAATTTGTTTATTAATGCACTCATAAATTTCACATTTATTGTTGATTTCATTACCCAAATAAATAAATATATTTGTTCCTTTAAATGTTTTATCATTAATTTTTAGATCTTGTATTTCTCTTCTTTCATCAGACCTTGACATGGTCATGAATTTTGTTTTGTTTTCATTAATTTCTAGACCCATTTCCTATTATTTCGTAACCATAACAACGAAAAAAAAATTATTTGATACTAGAGTCGCTATTTTTTGTATTACCCGTGATTTAAACATTTAAAAAATCATTGTTTTTAACTATTTTGAGCTGAATTTGTGGCGAATTCAAACAGTTTATGAAAAATTATTTGCTTAAATAACAAACCATAATCCCCTTTAATGGCTATATAGCTGAAAGTAGCTAAAGACAGAAATTAAAAAAAAAAAAATAAATAACAAACCTTAATCTTTTGGATTTTTCTTCTATCTTTATTAGTTCAATATTGGATCATGGAAAGTCATGGATACATTGAATTAAATGGACCGATTTCACTCATTCACTAACTTGATCTTTCTTTATGTTTTTGAGTTATCTTTATGTTTTTGAGTTATCCTGTTCACAGGCGGTCTTGAGGAAGTGAACTAATTTGATTATTCTATGAACACTTATACCAAAATTTTGTTTTGCGATCAATATTTTCTAGTGTTACAAACTTTAAACTATAATTAATATACTCTCTTTATTCAACATATATCGAGTATAAAAATTACGCTTATAAAAAAACAAGTAGAAAGCTTTATTTTTCTTTTCTGTAGATGCATTATAAACCTAATTATAGCTCGTTGAAAGTGGCATTCCGTTCAAGAAAAATTGAAGCGAGTCGTGACTTTTAACATTCTAAAATTCATAAAAAGATCGTCACAAAGCATTTTCTCGAAATTTATAGCGAATAGATCTGCCCATTTAGAAATTTAACACAACGAATGTTTGGATAATTTTAAGAGGGATTTTTCGCAACTGATAGAAGCACGCTTCATTATGTAATCACTGTGCCTCTAACAAGCTGTTAAATATAGTATTTTTCAATTTTCACGCACAAATAACTCAAAAACTACAAATCCAAATATTATCAAATTTGGAATCCCTAATATTGACATAAAAATGGAGGACTCGTCGAAGAATTTTTGTCGAAAAAAAATTTCTAAGGTAAGTCAAAATTTTGATTTTGTATTTAGAAATATTTTTCGATAAATGTCTAAATTGTGCATACCAAATTTCTTAACATTTTGATATAAATTTTTTTAATTACGTCAATCTTTTTTAAATATTTAAAAATTAGCAAGATATGGACATTCAAAATTCCTCATTAAACAGAAATGGTACAAATTATGTCAATTATGTCACTATCTCCATGTTTATTACCACGTTAAAAATCGTTTTCAACTTCTTTGTTATGATAATATCAATTTTAATTTTGTTTGAGTCTAGATTGATTTGAGTATAGCAAATTTAGATTCAGTTTGGCATTGGTATATACCATAGAAGTATGTATAATCTTCATAAAAATCATTATATCTATGATAATATCGAACCCTGAAAGAGTCGATATAGTCAAACGAACTAGCACTTTACTCATTACGTAGTTATACATACCCTCAAAATAAGTGATTTTTATTTCAAGAATATTGTAAATCCTTCATATAAATAAATCACCTACATATAATTATTACTTTTAATATACCTGTATCAATCATACTGTACACCTTGCTATCACCTAATACAATTTTAAAATTAATGTTGTAACCGGAATTAACTCTTAAATGTTTACATATGACTTTATTTTTATTTATTTTATTCGGAATTTTTATATCCTTAACCAAACTTTACGTAGGTTTTATATTTATAGAGAAATGAACTTAAAAATTGTTTCGTCAACATTCAATATTAAAATAAATTTTAAATTAACACTTAAAATTTGCATGTTTATTATAATCTGGAAATAATTTCAAATGATAATTTGTAATAATTGTTTGTGTTTTTATTAACTATTTAGCCTAAGGACATATTTGAATACTTAATTTACCATAATTATAGAAATGGTCCAAGATCCCAGGACCGCCAGATTTTACATAATTTCTCACAAATAAAATGTATGGATTAATGAAACATGTTGCTGCTAACATACATACTGTTTGATACTTCCTATTGGCGGCAACCTTTATCAGACGAATCAAAGCTTCGAAAATAAATCCTACTTATATTTATGATACTCAACGAATTATTTCAAATGCCGTCTATGAGCAATCAGACAAATTATAAGGGCTAAACATCCCTTCGGACAAATGTTTACCAAAATTAATATAGGTATTTTATAAAAGAATCTAATTTTCACATTTACACTTATACTTACTTAACATATGTCTTAGTTTCCTTTACATTGAAATAATTTCCTGAGTATATACATTAAAATCAAGGCAGAAAATTGGAGTATCTGACAAAGATTACCGCTAACCAGAACTATCTAGCAGTATGGATTAAGAATACATAAAAATCAGCCCAGAGACTATAAGAAAACTGAGTTGTGTTTTAATTTACCGTTAACACCATGTACCTATAAATTGACCGTCGGTACAAGATTGCAAGTATGCATACAGTGCATACTAACACTACCTTGGCTAATTTTATTTGTGAGAATATAAGTAAGGTCTGATTGCCCTGGGAACTTGCCCCTATAATCATTTAGCTAGGTACTAGGTAATCGCATAGGTACACATTATGCGATGTTTAGCAACTCGCCTAGCGTAGCACAGCAATTAAAAAATTGTCGTGTTGGTCGCATATTAACGAATAATTTCGTGTTGTTCGCCCATAAGTGGTGACATATTCTCACGTAAATAATTAATTGCCAATTATAATTATAATACAATTAATAATAAAAACTCAAGTTGAAATATGTAGTTACAAACACACTCTATCTATACTGACACGGCAGAGAAAATAACGACCTTTTTCTGAAGGCTTTTTCAGAAATTCTTTGACTACATATTCACCCGTTTTTGCTGATTATGCCCTTCAATCCATTAATACATAAGACCCCGCAAAATAATAATATATTGAGACAAATAATAAGTTAATTATACAATTCGATATATTTTTTACCACCTGGTGCAAATAAGGGTACTATACTAATGATCGGATGAATTAATTTTCATTTAGTTTTTTTTTTTTTTTTTGAAAAATAATTTAATTAGAAGTGTGCAAGTCAATAATTTAAAAAAAATTTTCTCAGCCGTTTAAACATCTTTTTTTTTTTTACTTATAATGGTACTCAAAAAATTCCAAAAAAATTAAATATGATTGCAGGTAAACTACTTTACACTACAGGCGTATTAAATTTTGTAAACATAATTTGAACTATTTGCCTAAAATTCAGAAATTTGAAAACATGGAATATTTCTATAATAAAGAAGAAGTTCTCATCATATGATTGAATAATTGATAAATATATACTTTGTCGTACCCAAATTCATGGGTATGATAAATTATTACCAATTCAAGGCTAATATGCTATGGTCTGTCATGTACTATTGAATACAATAATTTATTTTATTTACCTTAAAACAATATTACAAAAAATTACTTAAATCATGTGGGACCATTAAAACATTTATCGTTCGGTCGTGATATATGAATAATTTAAATTGATTCTTCAACCATCCGTAAAAACACATAATAAATAAAAATTATTTAAGGTATCATAAGTAATATTTTTCATTATTATTATTATTATGATTAATTTTTTATTCGATTCGTGACACAAATGGCAACATTACCTATAATGTCAGAATCAATATTGAAAAATATTTTGGGCATAGGTACGTGCAGTCAAACATAGGCGAGTAAGATTTGGATAAGCGAACAAAACTCTTCAAGTAAAGCTAATTGCTACGTCCCGTTATTTTAACCCTCTTAAACTTCTATACGCGAGAAATAGAAAACTCTATCATGGTCCATGTCCATTTGATCATTTTTTCATGGAATATCAGAATTTTGAAATATAACGCGTATTGTTGACGTTCGCTTACAAATGCCTTGGTAATGTATGAAATGTATTCTAAAATGCAAAATGTTTTTAAAATCGAAAAAATCTGATATACTTTCATGAAAAAATGCAAAATTAGTGTCTAAAGATTTTTGAGGTCGCTGATTATAATAAAAACTTTCAATATTCGAAAGTTGTATAAAATTCAAATAATATTAATAATATTTTTGCATGCACTTTTAACTACATATTTTAAAATGTTTTTTTTAAAGCATTTTTAGCCATTATGTAAGTACATGCCTAAAAAGATTTATGCACAAAAAAAAAAAAAAATAAAAGATCAAAAATTAAATATAGATACAAAAATTTATTGGTATTAGGCTAATGTATATGGATAACAAAATTTGTATTTTTGTAACATTCTGGGAGAATCAAAAATGTACGTTTGTTCATTTTTCAATTAATGGATAATTATTTATTATTGGGTAAAAATTCACAAATTATAACACACAAAAATTTTATTTACTATTATTATTACATAAATAATTCCATTAATTATTAATTAAAGTATTACATAAGGCTTACAGATGACTATACTAAAGGGCAAAAATAACTTGAAATAAAAACGAGTGCAGCAATACGTTTTTTAAAAATTAATTTTTCCTTTTTTGTACTTTTTAATACTAAAAAGTGGCCAAATTTGAATGGCAATATCTCATTAAACATTGACCGTTCGAAAATTTAAATAATAAATTATAGTCATGTTTATCCTTGATTCAAAATCTATTTGTTTCTTTACTATTTATATTTAGCTTAAATGCCTCCAAAAAAGCTATGAAGAAATTATAGAAAAAAAATAAATAGAAGACGTAAGTTTTTGAAATTTTTTAACTTTGTTTTTCGAATATTTTGAGTACAAAAAAGGAAAAATGTTTAAAAAAACTTATTCCAATAGAAAATTTTTTTTTCTTCAAAAAAATGTTCTCAAATTTTGAGCTACTTCAGTTTACTTATTTTGAAATAACTGAATTAAACATAAACAGACATATTAAACAATGCTTAACGGTAATTGTCTCTTTCTAAAACCATAGCCTATGTTATTCTCTAAATCGCTGGTCGTTTCTCTTTCATGGCCTCTATAACTGAAGCTGTTTTTTGCCTGTACTTCAATAAGGGACTATATAGGTACACATCTCGCGATAAGTGGTCGCGAAATACAGTCTAGCGAATTTAATTTAAAGTTATTTATGAGTCAATCTTAAATTTCGTGGAACTAACCACGCTTTTGGTACTCTTGAATTTTGAAGAATTGACTAACATTGTTTTTCAACCTCTTTAAGTGAGAAAATCCAATCCAACACCTCTATAAGCGCAAAATTTGGTGAGAGAAAAACTTCTCTAATTGGAAAAAATGCGTCATAATTGAATTGTTTTTATACATAAATGAATTTCTTTAGCTATATTGTTGAGATATAAGAAAGGGATATCAAACTTTTAGAGGTGAAAAATGTAAACAATATTGAAAATTTATGAATCAATTATTTCGAAATACTGTGAAATACGTCTGTGTTAATTTGTTTTTAGGAGTATTCCTACAAATTTTTGAAACGAAATGTCTATTCATTAAATTACTCTATTATTTCTTCTTAAAAACATTGAGCCCTTATTTCATCTCTTTAAGAGTAGATTCAAATAGAGCTCCTACAAAGTTTTAATTTTAAATATCTATTCAATAAAAGCCCAAAAGCTGCGAACATTCTAGCTGATTAAGTAACAGCATTACGAAGAATTTGAATGACAGAAGTGACAATAGCCATAAGAAATGTCTTTATGTGTCTGGGTAAAATTGTGTTTGTCATAAATTGTTTTTTGCGACTATTCAAGGCTAGTTAGAAGGAAAAAAAAAGGGTTAAAACGAATTTGTAAATCATGAATTTTGACATTAAAAAAATAATCCTTTCTCATTTGGATATTATTAAAAATAACAAACAGAACCAGAGGTAAAATAACAAAATAAGGCATTAAAGAATATTTTTGTAAAATGTTTTGTTGCTTTTTTAAAACCGCTTTTTATTATAGCCCATATTTTACATACTGTTTTTTTTTTTTAGTTTAAATTGTCACGAGTGGCCTACCTACGTTAAGTAATAAAAACTAAAAGATACACAATAATCCGGGAAGTTGCAGGTAAAGTATTTAACTGTATATATTACCTAATGATAGTTTTTTTAACAATTTTAATTTTTCCATTAAATGTTAATAATTATATATTTTTTAAATTAATTATTATAATTACTAAAGAATAACATAAATACTGTTATTTAACATCAAGGTTACCATCTTACTTAAGTGAACTATCAATCATAAGTCACTTCTTGGACTTCTAGGATTTATACCAATATGAATAATTTTGGCTTTTCTTAAGAATCAATGCAATCATAAGAATTAATTTATCCTTGGCTTTGAATAATAACAGTATTAAATTAATAGGAGCATCTAGCAAGCTGATTTTATTGCAGCTACGAATTATAATGCTCCCTAATGGAAATTTTGATGCTCGCCAATGACATAATTTTTGACGCAAATCGCTCTGGTGATAGAGAATTTTACCGTTTACACCCAAAATGAAACGAGAAGAAAATGTTCCTATTACTCTCAACCACTGCTCCTGTTACTCTCATCCACTGTGCCGCGGCACTATTGTGTTAACCATATTTTAGAAATAAGGATAATAAATATAAATTTATATGGACTAATTATACAGCAATTTGTATCTACTATCTGTACTTCGATAGTTTTAGCTCAATATTCATTTTGTAAAAAAAATTTGTTTGATGAAATTTCAAAAATTGCCTTAAAGCCTTCTAAACATATCGTCGTTTTAAAGCCTCCTGAACAATCTTCGTTACGAGTCCGTATTTCAGTTGTCTGTAAATTTACTCACTTTTGGAGTAAATATGTTTGGGAAATTAAATTTTTTGATTTTTTAAATGAATGATGCTAAATGTAAAAAAAAAACTGCATCATAATGTCTAGAGTAGAACAGGTTTTGAATGAAGAATGTATTTTTGGAAGATATGCTCAATTTTAGGAGATATAGTTTGGAAAATTAAATTTTTTTCTTCTAAATTAAAAAAATAAAATTCGACCAATGTAATAAGAAAGTAATTTAACCTGATCGCTCTAGCATGTGTTGCTATAAAAACAATGCACTTCTTGCGTAAGTTAGAATCGATCGTTCAAGTTCTGTATATAGAATTATTATCTGTTTTTTCCAATCTAAAACGGTCTATGTATGTATCTTTGACCCGAATATATACAGTAAACAAACGCAAGAACACCTCCAAGAATTGAAAAATAAACAACGTCTTCTTTGGAAAATGATTCAACTATTATCTACATCTATTAGACAGCATAGCAAATAACTGTCAAAAATATTTTCAGGCTGTTATAAAATATAACTAAAAACAATTGAAAATAAAAATTAACAGTGCTTATAGTTTAGATACTCGATATACGGTTTAGTATCAATATTTGAACTCTTTGTAATGATTAGTATTTATATAATTTCTTAAATATACAATCCATACAGTTATAAATACGGATATAATAATAATATGTATGTATCAGTTAAATGACGTCTCAAATTCTGACGAATCTAAATGTTTCTTTTAATAAAAGTTGTTTCTTTTCAAAATACACACATTTTTTCACTTTTAATTTTTCTTCTATCTTTTATGGTTTAAAATTTAATTCATGAATCCATTGGACCACATGGACCTATTGTCCCCATGCACAAATTAAACTTACTTTTTATGTCTGTAATGCGTCACCAAAAATTTAGTTCGCTATCTATTTTCGTTTTTTTGGTATCTTGATGATAAGTAGGCTAGCGAACGGACAGACGGTAAACAGACGAACATACGGGAATGGACTAGTTCAGTGACTCTAAGCCTTACATGTTTTAGGCTAAAACGTCTATGATATATTGCTCGGTACATGCGAATAATACTTATGTTAACATCGTATTAAATGAACCATAATATTTTTAAAAGATGCATTTGATATCAGCAAAGAGAATATTTTGTCGTCTGACTATCACTTACTGCAATATACGCAATTTACCTAGGTTGCTGGTTCGATTCCCGAAGTTACAACAAAATTCAATTTTTCGATGGGCTGGTGAAAAAAAGGATTACGCAAAATGCTCTAGTATGGCTTACGTACCAGATATTTTCCCCCACTATTGAATAGGGTATTAAAAAATATTTCAGTTGTATGAAAGTTATGACTTACTGTTGTATTTAAGATTGATAAATGAAACTTAAATTATCTTTTTAAGAAAAAACCTCAACGCATTTTTCATAATGATTTTTTTAATTTACAAGTCTTTAATTTTGTATATAAGATCAAGAAAATATTTTGTATCACGTGCAGACCTAAAACTAAATTTGACATTTGTTGTAAACACAAGATTAAGACTTCTTGAAAACTTTATAATTCTTATGTATAAAAATTTACATTCGGTATACATGTTGCCTCAATACTCGAAAAGTAGTCGATGGATAAACTTGAAATTTCGACAGATCGTTACATTTCTACCGAAGATTGTTTGGATACAATATGAGTCTCTATATTCAAATCAATATATATTGAATTTGACATCATTTTTATACAAATTTGGTGTAAGTTGATATAAATTTTAAGTAATACATAGCTACAGTTTTGTTATGTACTTATTTACAATTTGCTTTATTGTGATATAAACTCTAATACTATTATTAATAATTATAATTAAAAATTATTCAATTATTTTTCTAACGAGTGAAAAAAGTTTTTACGCCTCAAGCCTTGCGAGAGAAGCGAGCACAGAGGCAGAAGGTCGTATGTCAAGTAGAAGGCCAAAGCTCATTCTTTTATTGAAAGCGAAGAGAGGTGTTACCATACGAATGTGTACTGAGACTGAAAGTCGAAATCAGAATTGGAGACTGACACGTAGTCATAGATTGTTCTTACCTTCCGAGCTCTGAGGCTGGAGATTATCTTTTACGTACTTCTTTTATGACAGCAAATATTCTTTTATACAATTAAAATATTAACTTAATTAAATAGTTTCTTCAATAAATTTACAATTCCAAGACCATTTTTTTTACTTTCCAAATAATTTACGAAATGATTTATTTTGGGAGCGCTGATCGTTACCTACATTACTCTTTGAACCATAGAATCTTCGATATGTTTTGTACTAGACTTTCTCAACTATTAGTCAGGGAGG